>PVJH01003914.1:0-134107 GCA_004026705.1 Nesogale talazaci
TGGTGATGGTGATGGTGATGGTGGTGATGCATGGACCTGTATCACATGTGATTATGTTTCTAATGCATTCTAGTAAAACTTGTGTGGCCAAATAACATTAAACATGAAATGAATGATTGCCACTTGCGTCGTCTAACATGGCAGGGAAAACAGTCACTAACTGAGAATGCGTGGATGTAGATAAAGAAAAGTCCTCCGAGAAGGCAATGCATGCAACCAACGGGGAGAAGAAGATTTTGTTTTGTTTTGTTTGGCTTTGTTAGGGCGATCTCGCTGGTCAAATGGGCTGCTAAGTGTATTTCAAAGAGCGAGTGCTCTGATGCTTTCATAATGACTCTAGGCAAGGTTCATATTTGGGCGGGTTACTTATTCTCCCTGTGTTGACTAAGTCAATAATCAGAATCAGCAGCTCTGGAGTCCCGCTGGCAGGGCTAAGCAGCCTGGCTGGGAAGCAGCAAGTATAAAAGTCCTGAGCCGGGGGCAGCCACCACAGGAGTCTGCTGGTCCTTGGCAGGATGGCTTCGCATCACCTGCTCCTCCTCTGCCTCGCTGGGCTTGTCTTTCTCTCAGAGGCTGGCCTGGTGGTGAGTGTTTGATTCTTTAAGGGCCCTTTCATAACTTCCAGGGGTCTGCTGGACATCGTAGCAGTGGCTTCTCTCGGCTAGAGGCAAGGCTATCCCGTATCTACTTTTACATCATCGATTCAAACCTAGAATAATAATGAAGTCCTCTCGAACTTACTGAATGGTGCGGGTGTGAACTCTTGTTGCTCTCGCTGTGTCATTGCTTTGGTGCATTGAGTGGGCAGTAACGTTGCCGGCTGCTGTCCAATGGACACTGACTTGAGGCAATCCCATGCGTGTGTGAATGGAGAGGAGCCCCAGGGGTTTTCAATGGCTGCTTTTTTCAGCAATAGACTGCCAGGCCTTTCTTATGTGGTGTCTCTGGATGGCCAGCTTTTTGGTTAGCTGCTGAGCATGTGAACTATGTGCACACTCCCCACCTCCCAGGGTCTCCTCTGCCAGTCCTAGAATGATAATGTATTCCAATGGATGATTTTTAAAAAATAGAGTTATGACAGCAACAGAGCCATTCCTACTAAACTATTCAAAAAACGTCTTTTTGTGTAGTCTATGTGGAGGCAAAATGGCGTGAGGCTCTGACCCTTTTGGGGATCAGACTGTGTTTGTGGATGAATCTGAAATGCTCGGTGAGTCACATGCTAGTCACAGGCTCCTTCTGGAGTCCTCTGGACCCTGTGGACGGGAGTATGAAGCCTTTTGAAAGAAGGCCCGGGAACACTGTGAAACACTTGGGGCTGGCCAGGAGGCTAATGCCACTCCAGGGAGGAAGAGTTGGTGCGCTGCCTCCGTCAAGAGCCCCATGAAAGAAACCCCTGCAGTGCGTGAACTGATTCCTGCTCCTGGTGGCCTTATAGGACAGAGTAGATTGCCCCATATGTTTTTTAAGGCAGTAAATCATTACAGAAAGAAATTGCCACATCTTTTGTCCACGGAGAAACTGGTGAGTTTGAAGTGCTGACCTTTAATCACTGAACCAACTGGGCTCCTTCTGTAAAGATTAACTCACTTATTCACCACCATTCAAGGTAATTCTGACTCATAGTGGCCCTGAACGATGGAGTAAAACTGCCTTCATGGGTGTCCCAGGCTGTCAATCTTTATAGGAGCAGGAAGCCTCATCTTTCGCTCACACAGCAGGTAGTAGTTTTGAACTGCTGCCCTTGTGGTTAACAGCCCAACTCTTAACCCACTGCGCCGTCTATGAGGGCTCTCCATGAGATCGTTCTAGCGTTGTCATGCGAGGACACTATGAGTGAAAATTGACTCCGGCATGTAACTGCAGTAACAGTAAGAGTGAATTACTATAGAAGGAAATGACTAAGAGGCTCTCAAGAAAGAACTACGATCCATGCACATGGCATCTTTTTCAGTAATTCCACTTAAACAGAGAAGCTTAGCAAAGCAACCATTCTCTGGGACCCATCTTCTCTCTTGTTCATTATACAGGTCCCAAGGCCTCACAGCATGCTCTGAGGCCGAGATTCTTCTTGCTTTGGAAACAATTAGGTCTGTGTAAGACTGAGTAGGGAAGTTCCTTAATTGCCAAAACTTATGTTGCTGGAACTGGGATCAGCATGTACTTCCTGTCTCGTTCAGATTTCTGAAAACATAATGAATCCTCTCATTCTTAAGCAGTACTGTTGATTTCCCATTCGTCTTCTCTCTGCCCAGGGGGCTGGTCCCTCCAAGTGCCCTCTGATGGTCAAGGTCCTGGATGCTGTGCGTGGCAGCCCTGCTGTCAACGTGGCGGTGAGGGTGTTCAAAAGGACTGCTGAGGAGACCTGGGAGCCCTTTGCTGAGGGGTAAGGAGTCAAATGAGCCCTGCCGTGGGACTCCCCTTCGTTTTCCCATTGACGACATAGACAGAGGCTGAGCTGGTTCACCGAGGAGTCTACAAATAGATAGAGAATGCAGGCAGAGGAGGCTCTGCTTAGCAGGGAGGGGAGCATGGATCAGGGCCTCGTTTGGTGTTCTCATTTGGTGCCACTGCGTCCATTCAGCACTAGACACAACAAAGGCCAAATTGTTGCCACAAAGCTCATTCCAACTTATGGAGGGAGAGTTCATGTGTTATGGACCAGAATTGCTCCAGAGGCACTTCTGGCCTTTAGAGCAGCGGGCTACCAACCTTTTCGTCTGCAGTGTCTCCAGGTGGGTTCCAAAGCCTTCAGAGTAGTTGAGGATAAAAATGGATGGTGGATGGAGCCAGGAACTCCCTTCCTTCACTGAAAAAGTGGTTTGCAGCCCTTAAGGATAACAGACCCCTTGAAGAAGGTGAGGAAAGTCAAGCATTCCATTGCCATCACCTACTGCCACCAAGATGACGCCAGCTCGGAGCAAAGCTGGAGGACAGAGAACTAGCTCTGGGTTTCCAAGCCTGCAAATCTGTCCAGAAGCAGATGGCCTCATCTGGCTCCTGCAGAGGTGCCCTTGCTGGCAAACCACTCACCAAGTGGCTAGCAGCCCAGGAGTAACCAAACACACGGCCAGCGTGCCCCAGACCAGGAGGGAGGTCCTTAAGCACTTACCACAAACAGGTCTCCAGCAGACCTTGTGCCCTGGCATATACACCAAGTGAAGAGGCCTTGGTAACTCTTTGCCAACAAAGGGACACACTAATATGGGACAAGCTCATTTCTATATACAAAACAAGTACCCGCTTAGCAGCCAAACATCAGAAACTCATCTTGATGCTGCCGCAAATACACACAAAATGCAAATGATCTGACCAGGCCTCCCCCTCTTTGCCTGTTCTCCAGGAATTGAGCTGTAACTTCTTTCGAGTGAATTAGCAAGCACAAACTCCATTAGAACCACAGTCTCCCCACTGACGGAATCAACATAGTGTCTTTGCATTGCTGGAAAGGTGCACAATTTCTGCTAACTGATCAAAGAAAGGTGATGAGTGGGAAGAGAGCATTCACAAGGCCCTTCCCTTTCTGGGGTGCATTTGGAGCATCAAGATTCCAGGGCTATTTGTCTGAAGAACAATGGTGGAACATCTACAGAAGGGTGCGGGGATCAGTGAGTAACAGCACGGAGAAGCTGATGTCACATGTTTCTACAAAACATTTGTAGAAAGCAAATGTTTTGAGAAGGATGATGGACAAATATGCTTGACACAATGGATGGATGTATGGATTGTAATAATCATTGTATAAGTCTCCAGTAAAATGATTCATTAAAAAAAGAAAGGGCAGTGATGCCAAAAAAAAGAGAAAGAACATGGAAGAGGAAGAACAAGACATTCAAGGCAAAATACGGCCTCTGATGAATCATGCACTCATCCAACATGTGGCCAAAAAAATGGTTGCTCACTTCATAGATCAATTTACAATTTCCTTGGAGTTTCCCACTCTTCGCCAGCATGAATTTCTGAAACCATTAAGATTAGTAACCCTAAGCAAACTCACACAAAGAGTCACCAGGACGACCTGTGCAGCAAGCAGAAGTGAAACAGCTAAGTAGCCTTGACTCCTGGCTGAAGAGTTTCTGTGGGGTTTAATTGAGTCCCCAGATCCATATTAGGATTCTTTACCCATCATTGGGCAGACCATTTTCTTTGGTGTGGTTCTTAATTGAGTTTGTACTTACTAATTCACTTAAAAGAAGTTATAGCTCAATTATTTTACTTCCTGGGAAGCAGGAAAGGTGGGTGAGGCCAGGTCAGAGTTGGTGCCTATCATTTCCATTTCTGTCTGACTTGGGCTTTGCAGCGTCTTACAGATGGGTTTCAAAGGATCAGCTACTGAGCTGGTACTTGTATGTAGAAATGAATTTGTTCCCGTATTTGTTGTCAACGAAGAGTTACGAAGGAGAATAATTATGGGGATGTGTGATACAAGTCTCTTCTTGTACCTTGGGTTCTCCCTGTGTGTGCAGGTGATACCATCTCTGCAACTCACCCTCATGCCATGGGGTAGAGGAGAAGAAACTTGATGTCATAGGAAGTTGCAGAGTCAGGAACCTTCATTCGGTTACCTGTCAGCCGGTCAATTGCAATGACTCTTTAAAAGGAAACATTGTAACTGTGTCATGTTCCCATAAAGGAAAAATCTATGAGAAAAACAGCTGCAATTTCCTGTAGTTTTATTTCAGAATTTCCCCACTTCTGACTGAGTTAAGGTATACATGTCTTTTTTTTTCTCCCAAGGAGTGACTGGGGTTTCAAACTGCTGACCTTGCAGTTGCAGCCCAAATCATAACCATCGCACCAAGGTTTCATGTACATATGCTTAAGAGAAATAAAACCCTTTGTTATTAAGTCAATTCTGCCTCTTAACAGCCCCAGGAAACAAGTGTGATCGCCCCATAGGATTTGTGAGGCTATAAATCTTTACAGAGAAAATTGCTGCTTCTTTCTCTTTTGGACAAGCTGACAGATGTGAACTTCTGACTTTTAGGTTAGTGAGAAGGAAGAAGGAGGAGAAGGAAGTAGAGGAGGAGGAGGAAATAAGAAAGAAGATAGATGATTGATTGATTGATTGATAGATATCTGTGTTACTTTCCCATGCTATTTAATCTTAGTCCCTTTTTCCTATTTAACCTGACACTTGCACCTGCTAGGAAAACCAGTGAGTATGGAGAACTGCATGGGATCACGACAGAAGAGAACTTTGTAGAAGGGGTGTACAAGGTGGAACTGGACACAAAGTCTTACTGGAAGGCAGTTGGCATCTCTCCATTCCATGAATATGTGGAGGTGAGTATATGAGGCATGGTGCTGTTGTGAGGGTTGTTCCTGTGTTTGAATCTGAGAAAATGCACAGTCTACATTTAGCACACCATAAAAATGTCATGGGAAAGCACTGAGCTAGCACAGGCCCCCATTCTCATTTTTACAATCCAATTTTGCCAAATTCAAAAAGCCCACTTTTGTTTCTTGGAGTTCAGGAAAACTCGTTTGCTAACAGAAGCTGAAATTACATTCATTCATTTACTATAGTTTTGATTCATTCCATCTGATACAAACATTTCTTTGTTTGCCTAACACATGCTCATATGCTTGATTATAAGGCAAAATTCCAGACTCCACATAGAGTTTAGGTAAATAAAAGATACATGCGCCATTTTACATTTCTCAAATAAGAAAATCTCTGCATGCCGAAGCACATTCCAACTCTCCCAAGAGGGCTAGATACGTGGTCATGGACTGGCATTACTTTCCCATCTTCCTGATTTAAGTAGAAGCAGAAAATTCAAAATAATAAAAGCAATTGATAAAGGTTGTCAAGTGTCAGGCACCAATGTAAGTGCTTTGCATGTGTGATCCACTTAATTCTCATAAACGGTATGTTGAAGTGGATCTTATTTTTATTCCCCTTTTACAGATAGAGAAAGTGAGGCCTTAGAAACTTAAGCAACTTGTCCAAGCCATGTGTAAGGGAAGGGGCCCAGGGTGGGCTGAGCTTCAGGAGGCTTCTCTCTGTGAAAGATCAAGCTTTGAAACAAACTTGCACTTGGATATTCCCTTCCTATGCTGGATGGGGCCCCGGAGGCACAGGGCTTAGCGCGTTGAGTTAACTGCCAAGACAGCAGTTCTAAACCACCAGCCGCCTCAAGAGAAAGATGGGGCTTTCTGCCCTCCGACAAGACCCAGTCTCCGCAGCTCACAGGGCCAGTTCCACTGTGACCCAGGATGTCCTCATGAGTGAGCGTTGACTCCACAGCAGGGAGTTTGCTTTTCAGTTATCCGATAGTAACTGGCCAGTTGTTATCTGGCGCAACTCATGGAGCTCCTGTGTGTGTCACAATAAAACTTCCATCTGTCTCTTGGTTAGCAGCTGAGTGAGTTAATTGTGCAAGTGGTGCGATGGCAGGCCCCCCGATGAGAGAGTCTCAGTCGCTGGTACAGGGGCCCAATCTGCTTGTTTATGTTTGATCTCTAATTCTTTCGGCCCCTTAATCGAGACGGGTGAATCCAGACATGTTGGACAGAATTAGAGAGCAACTAATTGTATCAAACGTAAGACATGATAGGGAACCATCCTCTATGGCTTCATCCTGGAAGAGATGATCGACTGATGAAACACAGTCTTTTACTGGTAGGCAGTGTTGCCAGGGAAACCGTAGAGCTCTGTTTGACTCCGGAGGTCCCCCAGCCTCAAAGAAAGCCCTATTGATCAAGAAATATCCTCCTAACTGCCTCTCCTTCTGGCAGGGAGACGTTGCGCCTGGGATCGAGACAGCGCCTGTCGCACGATGCTTTCCAGGAGCGTTTCTCTCAGTCACTAGAGATAAGCCCCCGGGAGCCAGTCCTCTCTGGTCCCAGCTCGCTGGTGTCATCGGAAAGATTCACAGCTACCTTGTCCATCGCCTAGCAGCTGCCTCGTCTGCTATGCTTTCTATCACTATTCAGTCAACATCTTGAAAACACATGGAAGGGCAGGGGTGGAGGAAGACTTCTTAGGAAGAATCATCCTCCTAACTTGAATTGAGAAAGGGATCATGAAAGAGTAAATCGTCAAACATGATGCTCAAGATCTCACCTTGGTGACAGGTGCCTGGTGGGTTTAGCCATAGGTCCCTTCCCTGGCTCTCACCTCCTTCTGAGATGTGGCTCCCACAGAGTTCCTATCCTTCAACATGAGTCGCCTCCTCCTTAGACTCACTGTGCAAAAGGAGAAAAATGTCCTTGGGGATCACTAGGCCTCTTCACTCGATGGGTTTTGAGTACAGATTATGCCATTTGCAATTTTTAAGAATAAGCGTACTGTGGATACGATCGTGCATCCCGTCCGATGCTCCTCTCCCCACCCCCCACCCCCTAAGTTAAAATCCTAACTTCCCTGACTATAAGATGACCCTTCTGGAACAAGGGGTCTCTGGTTAATGAAGCCATAGCAGAGTATAGCAGCTTATGAGGTATCAAGAGTTTAAACTAGAACTAGAGACGCACGGAGGAAAGAGGAAGGCAGATGAAAGAATCAGCTATAGCGACAAGCCAAGGAGTGCTAACAGCTAGAACGGAAATAGTGAAAGACCCTGAGTTTAAACTTTTAGCCTTCTCAACTCTGTGTGAGGCCATAAACGTCTGTTCGTTGAAACCACTTCCTTTGGGTAAAATTCTATTGTGACAACACAATAACTGTGATAACTGGAACTGGAGGCAGCATCACCCTAAACAATGGCTCATTTCCCCAAGAACTGCCAGAGATGTGGCCTGGAAGAAGTGCCCTTTCTTCTTCGGAGAGATTCCTAAGTGCTCCTCGCCTCTCCTTGCCCTCATGTTTTTGATTTTGGTGTCATTAGGTCCCTGCTGCCCCTCCTGTTGTTTTGGAGTCCAGATCTCCTTTTAAAAAAATACTTGGGGGACTGAGCCCCGGTGGCGTAGTGGTTGTGCGCAGGACTGAGGCCCACTGGGTTGGAGGTTCAAATCCAGCAGCGCTCTCCAGGAGCAAGGCTGGGCCTCCTTCTCCCACAACCAGGAGGCAATGATGCCCCCCCAAAAACAAAACAAAACAAAATACTTGGAACAGAAAGTGGCTATCCAGGGTATGTCCAGAGATCAAATTGGTGCCTGAATGTGAAACAAGTAACATTAAACACTTCCCCCACTTCTCCATCTAGCCTCTGAGTCAAATGCATCCCAAATGCCCTCCCTCTGGGAAGCCGAGACTCTCATAGTCTCCACTCCATTTGCAAGTAGGATGTGAGCAACTGGAACAACAATTTGGTCAACAGTTTGACAAAGAAAGCGGAATTTATCTCCAGCCGGGAAGTGGATATTTCAGAATTCCAATGTGATTTTCTGCATTTTCTGCATGGACAGAATGCTGTCCATGGCTGTGGTTGTTAGAAGTCATTGAATGGATGAGGATTCACAGAAAAGAACTTCCCCAAAAGACTTTCTAAACTGGGCTCTTCACAGGAGCAAGCCACCAGGTTTTTCTCTAGAGTCTCTGCCAGGTGCGTGCCACCCACCACCCTCACTGTTAGCAGCCAGGCACTTAGCAATAACACTAATGCTTTTAGTGTGTATTCCCTTGGTTTCCTGTATGCATTAAAATGTATATATCGTTTTATATGCATTAAATTATGTATACAAATGTATGCTACAAATGCATGCCGCACTCTTTGTGTACATTAAAATGTGTGTTAAGGGCTGAGTCCTGGTGGTGTACTGATTGTGTGCAGGACTGCGGCCCACAGGGCTGACAGTTCAAATCCAACAGCAGCTCTCCAGGAGCCAGGCTGGGCTTCCTACTCCCACCAGGGCGGTGATGCCCCCCCCAAAACAAAGAAAATGTATGTTAAAATACATTATTATTCTTATTTGAAAATGTAAAGAAATAGCCCAGGGATTGGTCTCTGACCTTGACAGCAAGAGTCTTCCTTTCTAGCCTGCCTCGGTCATCGTATGAACTTGAGCATGGCACTCTAATCCAGAGGTTTGGTTTGCTTATCTGTAAAATGGAAGTGACATTTCCTGCCAGCTCTGAAATTCTACTTTTCTAAGCCTAAAGTCACCGTGAAGCCCAATGGATAATCAAGTTTTGATTGTTTGAGGTTCTGGAAATAGTTCACTGTTCCCCTGGCTCTAGTGAGTCAGCATTGGCCAGCTAAAGTCGGGGTCTGTGTCTCATACCCACCAGCTGCTCGCTGCTCGAAGGGAAAAAGTTGAGATTAACTGTTTCCATACAACTCGACAGTCCAGAAACCCTACACAGGGTGACAATGAGTCAGAATAAACTTGATGACTCTGAGTTTGGTTTGTTTGCTTTTGAAAGGCCACTATTCTCAGCCAATCTTATTAATTATCCATTTCCACATTTCCTCCACCTTCCTCCCCAAGTCAATTAAGAAGTTTTAGTACTTTCTGCTATTTTCCCGAATATGCTCACACATCGAGTCAGTGAGCTAGGGGCATCAGAACAACACCTCTTCCCTATGGCCTAACTGAGGATAGCCAAGTCTTTTATGGCATAAATTCACAGAGAGAAGCCACAGGGAGCTGAAACGCTTTTGCTCAGTTTGCAAACAACTGGCATTGGGGAGATGTGTTTTTTGACTCCGTTAACATCAGATGCTGTGTTCTCTCCTAGGTGGTGTTCACAGCCAATGACTCTGGGCTCCGCCATTACACCATCGCTGCTCTGCTGAGTCCCTACTCTTATTCCACCACCGCCCTGGTCAGCAACCCCAAGGAATGAGGGGCCTCACCTGCCATGGGCTTGAAGGAAGGACAGGATTGCTTTTAACCCATAGTATTCCGTTTGTATTAAAACAGGGCTCTCACTCTATAAGCTATGTCAGAATCTCAGGCAGAGGTTCTAAAGCACTTCCTGATAAAGCATTACCCCTTTCATTTGAATCTGCATTTTCATTTCCTCACTGTCCTTTCAAAGAGTCCATATTTTACAGAGAAGCAAAGTGACTAGCCAACGACTCTGGCCAGGCCTCTGGGGAAAGCCAAATTTCCATGGTCTTTTAAGCAAAGTACATATTAAATACAATCTGCAACCATAAAGACACACCTGCTGAAAGCTTTTATTTGCCACCACCCATCAGAGAATTGCAAAAGACAAATTGCAGGGGCTCACTTCATTACGTATGCATTGCTTTTAAATCTTTTTACCGATTTCCAGCAGAGTGTCATCCCAATGGAATATCTAGGCCATAATGAAAAGCCACTAATCCAATCTAGACCAATTACATCCTGGGATCAGAGGAATAAAGGCTGCAACCTGTGCTCCCTCAGACCTCAGTTCCCACAGCCTCGTGGCAAGCCCTGAGGCATGGTGGATGCTGCTCTGGGCTGCCAGTAATGAGGCCTGGGGTTCAAGTTCACTGAATGTGACCAGGAAGGAATGTGCCCAGTCTGCTCCCAGGACATTTCAAGTCACGAAAACCCCATGAGTCAGAACTCACTTGGTGGCAGTGGGTCCATCTGAAATCTGGATGTGCGGTGGGTTCAGTGGTCAACACTGTGGGGTGTACATTGGACTGGACTGCTAAGGCAAGGGCAGGGGTTCAAACCTACCAGCTGTTACAAGAGACAACGATGCGACAGTTTGCTTTCCATAGAGATTTCCACCATTGAAACACTAAGGGGCAATTGCACTGTCCTATGGGGACTCTGTGATTTAGAACTGAGTCAACTGCATGGGTTAATCAGAAGTCCATGTAGGGAGAAAGTGCCATGTGCCCAGAACTCTTGAGGTGCTACGAATATTAAGAATGCGACCAAAGACCTGCATGTATAGCCTTCACGATCTCTGGACCAAATAACTATATCTACATGGTTTTATAGAGGCTATGGAACAAGAAATGGGCCTATGAAAGAGGGAGCAGCAACGAGCATGGGAAAAACGGAAATAGACTCACAGGACAGGTGTCAATATAAGTCCAGGGGAAAGTGGTGGTTCAGGGGCAGGATTCTCACCTTTGATGCTGGAGCCCTGAGTTTGATTCCCAGTCCACACAGAAAGCTCAGCCACCACTGACCCTCAAGGCTTTTATGTTGCTATGATGCTGAAAAGATTGAGAAGAACATCCAGAAAAAAAACACATTACGCAGAAAGACCTGACAATCTGTTGCCACAAAATCAACCAACGGAAAGTTTATTCATTCTGTCAAGAGCAGCTAATAATAGTAATAATAATCTGATCCTTGACCATTTGTGAGATAGAAATAGAAGGTATTCTTAACAGAGAGTTTGCAAAGCAAGGCCAATTGAAAACAACTTGATAAACTGAGGGAATAGTCAGTGATTGCGAATATTAAGGGATAGGAGTATTAAAGTGGGCTAGGTGGGTGTTGTAGGTTACATGTTGGGCTGTTAAATGCAAGGTCAGCAGTTCAAAACCACCAGTGGCTCCTTTAGAGAAAGATGAGGCTGTCTGCTTGCAAAAGGAGTTAGAGTCTGGGAAACACAAAGGGGCAATTCAAGTTTGTCCTGTAGAATGGCTATGAGGTGGAATCAACTCTATGTCAGTGAATGAGAGGTTGTGCTGCTCTAACAAACAACCCCCCAAATCCCAGTGATTAGCAAAATCACTGGCGCCAAGTTCATTGTAGAAGTTCCTGGTCTGACAACTTTCCGAGGTGGCTTTCCTCCAAATGGTGACTCAGGGACCCAGTTTGATTCAGTTTTGTGGCTTTTAAGGTCACCTTGGTGACACTGAATGAGCAGACTGAGGGAAGAAAGGGTATACTATCAGCCCATCTATGTGGAATTGCCAAGCATCATGCCGCTCGCATTTCACTAGCCAGATCTAGTTACATGGCCCATCTAGATGCACTGAGTAATGTGATCCCTGGCCGGGAGTCATTTCCCAGAGTGATTTTGCATTCTGAAGAGGAGTGCTGATTTTGTTGTTGGACAAAAACCATCTCTTCCACAGTCGGATAAAAAACAGTGGGAGATGAGACCAGAGCAAAAACAGGCTTTCTTTGCCTTCCATTAGAGCTGAGAATTTATCTTATGGACACCACAGAGCCGTTGAAAGGAATTGTATCATCAGTCTTCTCTGTGTTGTTGGGGCAAGGGCAATTAAGTCTTGCAAACGGCTGCCAAGCAAGATCCTCCAGGCCTAAGAATTCTTTCCATTTTTTCCTAAATTTATATCTAAAATGTTACCACTTTCTAGCTGCCTACGTAGAGAAAGAAATTGAAAGAGAGTAAATGTAGAGTTAACATAACTAAGTTTTCCCACAAGTACAGGTGACAAAATCCATGTCTTCAATTCTATTTAGGATGGCTAGCAAGTCCTCCTTCCATGTATATTAAGTCAATCCATCAGAAATTGGCAGTTATGCAAATTAAGTACTTCAGACAGTCAATTCCATGTGGTTTAATGTAATACCCACCATGACTGTATTTCATTTGGTTAATTTTCCTTATTCAAAGCTATAGATTTTACTGTGAAGATATGTGTGTGTATATATATATATGTATATGTATGTGTGTGAATGAGTAGCTGTATGCAGTTATATGGCCTACGTTTTCTAGTGCTGCTATCACAGAAATACCACAAGTGGGCAACTGTAACAAAGAATAACTTAATTTTTCTCACGTGAGGATCCTTTAGAAGTCTGAATTCAGGGTACCAGTTCTAGGGAAAGACTTTCTTTGTCAGCTCCAGAGGAAGTTTCCTGCCTCCTTCTGATATCTGTGGGCTTGCTGTCCTTCACTGACCTCTATGGGGTTCAGCATCAATCCTTCCCTGGGTCAGGGTTGACAGCACAGGCACCTGGAAGCCAAAGTACATGGCTCCTCCTCCTTGGGGACACCCCTCTTTTCCTGCACTTATTAACATTGTTGTGGTCATTAGGTACACACCAACCCCATGTAGTGCGGAGAGAAACTCCTGTGCTCTCCTTACCATGATTGTCATATTTAGCACATTGCTGCAGCCCTTGTGTCAACAGCGCCTTCCAACCTGAGTTGTTCATCCTCTGGCAATACATCAGACAAAGTTGACTCCTCTTCATAAGGTTTCAGTGGCTTACTCTTCTGAGGTGAACTACCTGTTCTTTTTATCCTACTCCAGCTCAGACTGGAAGCTGTGCTGAAACCTGTGACCTAGGTTCTAGCATCACAGAAACACATAAGTCATGACTGTATTCCAGACTGACAGGTGAGTAGAGGATAATTGTCATGATTCCTGTTTTCTTAACATCATAGTAGTTCTATTGTCTAGCAAATGGGATCATTACATCAAATCACAAAATAGAGGCTAATTACATAATAATGAAAAGACTTTGAATGCAGAGAGATCACAGGCTGGGGGTGAAGACACTGTGGATCCAGTGGTGGTGGAAGCATCTCAGCACTGTCGTGGGTCTCCCCATGGCACCTCCAGCTCCAGAGCTCTGGTTCTATCAGTATAGCTCTATGTAGCTTGTCAACATGAATGTCTCACAGGGAGTGAAGCAGAGAGAGAGAGAGAGAGAGAGAGAGAGAGTGTGTGTGTGTGTGTGTGTGTGTGTCCTGCCTCCAGGGAGGAAGACAGGAGTTCCCAGAATCTTCAGGAAAAGGCCATGCCCACATATAAGCCTCATTGGCTACAACCTGATTGGCAGGCTAGACACCACCCCTTTATAAGTTGACAGGAGATTGTGTAACTGCCACACTGAGCTAGTCACTAAAAGGCAAATACTGTATGAGTCCACTAATATAAGGAGCAGCACCATACTCTCAGATCATGTTATCTTCTAATCCGGTCTCCAGAGCACTGGTGATGAACTATGTCCTCTTTACTTGCATGTCTTAAGAACTGCTTTGACAGTAGAGGCCTCATCTCAGTTGGAGTCAGTTCCTCAAGATGGGGGAAGAGAGAGAAGATCCGTCAATTGCTGTCAAACAACATTGTCCTAAGGTCACCCCAAGTCAACAGACACTCCTAAAGAGAGATTAGCAAACCTTAGCAAACTTTTCTGCAAGCTCAAGTCAAATGTGTGAGTTGAGGTGGGGAGTTCTGGGGAGAGACCTGCCTGTTTCAGAGAAGGTGATTATACTTCTGTTAGTGGGTAAAGCAGGTGAAGCAACATGTCATCATTGGGATGGGGGGAGGGGACCTTAAAAATACTTATATAAAACCCAAAGGAAGAATGCACCCCGTATTATGTTCCCATTTTGATACTTCAAACATAATGTCTATCCAGCTGTTGGTTTCCAAACCATGTGTTATAGACAACTAAGACTTCAGATTCTGTCCTCTAGAGGAGCACACCAGGCCACACTAAAAGATTAATGTGAAAACCCCAAGGATTTCCAAAGTGAACCAGTCTATACCTCAACTCTCCTATGGCAGATTTAAGGAAATGACATACTGCCTCAGAATTACACACCGTAGTGTGAGACAGTGAGGATGAACACTACCCCAAAGTTATAGAACTAGTGATCTTTTGATTTGGGTTTGCTTCTCTGGCTTACAGGGATCCCAGTGAATGGTGGCCCACAACTACCACCTATTTACTACTTTAATGCTTTCTTTGCTTTCTCTAACTTGCTTTGGTCTAGCAGGCATGGTTCTTTCTTAATCTAAGAACCATAAGTTCTTATGATATGGTCCCACTTTATACTCTTCTTCATGAAGAGATCAGTGTAGATATGAGTACTATAGCAAGGGGGGAGGAAGACATAAGATGATACTGTCTATCAGAAAGTACAGCGCCGGAGTCTTAAAGGATTGTCTTCAAACAAGCAGCCACTTAACTGACCACATGGAAGAAGCTCACCTGCCAGTATGATCTAAGAATTAGAAAAATAAAATCCAAATACTGAGGAGGAAATGGTTATCAGAACTTAAATTATAAACATCCCATTAGCAGAAGGCTATAGATGGCAGTAGATATGCAAAATTCATTTACAGTGTCCCCACATGGATTAAGCCTCTGGTGAATCCCCTGTGATCATAGCCCAGGGATGTGAAAAGTCTTGTTTTCAGAAAGAGCATTGTGCAATTGATTATGGAAGAAGTGGCTAGGTTAAAATGTAATACCTCATCACTTGATATCCATTTTGATCCATTTTAAAATTGTTTCAGGTTTTAATATTTTCTGTTTTCTTTTCACTTGGAGCCTTTTCTCGGCTTTATTCTGTGAGTGTTGTTTGTGTGTGTGTTTGCTTGTGTACTGTTTTTGTTTTGTATGATTTTCTGTATATGAATTCCAGGATAGGGACATCCATAGAGACAGTGCCTGGATTAATAAATATCTAGAGAATGGGAGAGAGGTAGAGGGGGTAATAGGGATCTAATGACAAAGTGAAAGAAAGGAAAAAAATGCTTTGAAATGATTGTGGTGGTGACTGCATAACTCTTCCTAAAATTACTGAAGTATTAAATGGCATGTTATGTGAACTATATGCCAAGAAAGCTATTAAATGAATCGATTAAATTAAATGTATACAGATATTGGCCGAACACCCTACACTAATATTGTCTATTAACATAACAAAGACATCCCATTACCAATGAGGCTTACAACACATTAAGGTGGTTGCTTCGCATGGGAATGCAGAAAAAAGAATCCAAACTAGACTTAAAAATAGATGTGTGGTGTAAATGTGTTGGAGCTTGCCTTCCCAGAGAGGAGTTAGGAGATGGATGGAAGAGTACCTGCAGACAGGTGAGCTGAGACTATGGAAACATGTCAGCCTGCTCTCCACAGATTGACTGGAGGAGCCCTTTGGCATACCGGTTAATCATCCGGCTGCTCACAGAAAGGGCTAAGGCACCAGCTCCACCAAGGGAGAAAGATGAGAGCATCTGTTTCTGTAACGATAGATAACCTTGAATTCCCTGCAAGGCCTGAGGAGCCAGCATCAATGGTGGCAGTGGGAAGAAGCCAAAAGAGGTATCCATACACACAACGCATACACACGATGGAGCTGGTAAATGTTCACCAATTATCTCTTAGCAAAGAAAAACCTGGAGGGGTAGTTTTGCCACTTTCCAAGGTAGAAATAAGTCCATCATGCCAACTGCAAGTAACTAACAGGGTGTCCTTAAATGCAGAGCCGAGAAGACACACCTATTTTCACACCTATTTTCACCATAGACAGAATGGATAGACTTCGCGTATAAATAATAATATAGTAATTAGGGAGTGATAAGATATGCATATTTTGCCTTGTTTTTCAGCTCCAGCACATCTCTGTGTATATGATCTTAATTAAAACACCTTTCTAATGGCTTATGAATGTGTACATTTGTGGGGGAAGTGCCAAGAACAGCTTATTTAAAGAGGTGTCAGACGTTATAAACTATCCAAGACTTGCTTGAAAATAAGGATACAAAGGTACTAGTGTGGTTTCCACATAAGTTCCATTCAAATAAGCATGATATTTTAATTATTCATCAGAAGCCTTAGAACTATTTCAGGATTATCTCTGTTTACTGATGCTTTTCGTTGCCAAGTACTGTGTCTTGCGGAAACCAGAGATCATTATTATGATCAGTGGAATATCTTGAAATGACAAAGCCACATTTAACAGGTAAAAACTATTAATCTGGTGATGTGTTAGTGGATGGATAAGATTTTTGTGTGTATAGATAGATAGATACTAATCAGTCTCATGTTTCAACTTGGTACCCTCCCAGAAGAATCACTTCTCATGTAAAAGCAGGCATTCAGCAACTTTTCAGATAGGAGAAAAGAGATGGGGAAAATGCCAGCCATAGATTTCTGTGATTTCCCCTACAGCATTTGTCTTAGCTATCTAGTGCTGCTGTAATAGAAACTCCATGAGTAGAAGGTTCTACCAATCACAACAGATCCTGTCACCGTCAAGGAAGCCAGAAGTCCAACTTCACGATTAGCTCTAGGGGAAGGTATTCTCTGTCATCTCTGGTAAAAAATCCTTGTCGCTTTTTCAGAATCTATGTACCCAGCATTCCGTGGTGTTGGCTATTTTGAATGACATTATCAAATAGTTTATAAAGCCAGGAGTGCCAAATTTATGAAGAATGACCCCATATTCATCATAAAAATGCATTTCAAGATTTATATTAAAGTACAACATTGTGATAAAATAATACATATTGACATACAAGAAAATCCAATCAATACAGCAATTATTCAAGTTTATACAGTGACCACTAATGCTAGTGATGAAGAAATTGAAGAATTTTACCAATATCTTCAGTCCGCAATTAATCAAACATGCAATCAAGATGCATTGGTAATTGCTAGCTTTTGGCATGCAAAAGTTGTAAACAAAGAGGAAGAAACAGTAGTTGGAAAATATGACCTTGTTAATAGAAAAAAAAAGCAGGAGATTAAATGATAGAATTTCTCAAGACCAACGACTTCTTCATCGCAAATACCTTTTTTCAACAACATTAGTGGTGACTGTTTGGTGACTATACACATGGACCTTTCCAAATGAAATACACAGACATCAAATTGACTATATCTGTGGGAAGAGACAATACTAAATATCAGCAGCTAAAAAGAGGCCAGGGAACTGATTATTCAATAGACCGTCAATTGTCCATAGGCAATTTCAGGTCACAGAGAAGAAATTTAAACAAGAGCCAAAAGACAACCTTAAATGTGTCCCACCTGAATTTCAAGAACAGATTTGATGCATTGAGTACTCACAACAGAAGACCTGATAAGATGTAAGGTGGTATCAGACAGAAAAGAGAGACAAGATCAAAATGAATGTCAGCAGAGACTCTGAAACTTGGATCTTAACTGTACAGAAGATAAAACACATGAAATAAATGATGAACTAAAATAGCTAAACAGTAAATTTTACATATTGGCTCAAGAAGACAAAGTAAAGTCTTATAATGATATGTACAAAGACCTAGTTTTAGAGAAACAAAAAGGAAGAACAGACTCAACATAATTTGAATGAATTAGAGGAAGAAATTCAAGCCTCATGTTGCAATATTGAAAGATTCTATGGATGAAATATAGAACAACGCAGGAAGCATCCCCTCCCCCACCCAAATTGAAAGAATACAGAGTCAGTATACCAAAAAGAACTAATGGACATTCAATCAATGCAAGAGGTAGCCTATGATCAAGGACCAGTAGCACTGAATGACTAAACCCAAGCTGCCCTGACTGCGTTAGCCAAAACCAAGGCTCTAGGAATTGATGGAAATGTTTCAAGAAGCTGAGGAACCACTAGAAGTATTTACTGGTCTATGCCAAGAAATTTGGAAGACAACTTCATGGCCAACGGAGTGAAAGAGACCCATATTTGCACCCATTCCAAAGAAAGATGATCCTCTAGAATGTGCAGATGGTAGAACAGTGTCACGAATAGCACATGCAAGTAAAGTTTTGCTGAAGATGATTCAAGGATGGTCGCAACAGTCCATTGACAAGGATCTGCCTCAGAAAAAGAGGAAAGCCCTTAAGGAGATGGATTGGCACAGTGGTTGCAATAACCAGCTCAAACCTAATAACGATTGTGAGGCTGACACAGGACCGGGCGATGTTGAGTTGCTGTATGCAGGTGCGATATGAGTCGGTATTGACGCTACCTAACAACAACACCTGTGAGAGAGGTTCAGAATGGAAGCTCAGCAGCTATTTGTAAGAGATTAGCCGTGGAAACTAAAGGAATCTGTATGGGCTGAAGCATCTTTCTTTACTAAAAGGATAAGAATGGGTGAGCCCGTAATTGAGATCAGGAGCAGAAGTAGAAGAGCAGTTTTATTGGCAGACATACATTCAAGTTTAGCCAAGCTGAGCCAGTAATCAGGCGAATCTTTCAGCTCAGAAAGTTCAAGTTGCCACTGTGTGAAAATATATAACCAAAAAACTAATATTATGGAGCTCCTGCTATGTTCTGGGTCCTTATCCTCCAGATATTTTAAATAAATCAATGAACAAGATAAATAAGACCCCTGTGTCAGAGAGTGTTCTCTAGAGAAATAAAACCAGGACACTAGTAATTCTCGTTATATATTTATCTAAGAGAGAAGGAAATATAAGATAAGAAAGAAACAGTTAACTAATCTATAAAGCAGTACAAATTTGCTTGGTGCAACTCACTTGTGTGAGACAGCTAGAAGACTGGCAGTCCTTCAAGTCTTGAGGGCCGCTGAGTAGTCCTCTGCAGAGCAATTCAGGCTATCTGGTCACAGACAGCAAACAGCAAAGCAGGTCACCAACAGTCAGCCAGATGACAGAGTCCAACAGTCCCCAGCTCAAGGGATGTATACCCCAGGAGCGTGGCAAAGTAGGGCTTGAAGGAACCTCAACTCACAGCTTCACAGTCCACGATTAGGTATCCCATGGGTAGTGTTGCTTGGAGGTTGAGGCACAGGACGAACAAAGCAGCTAGCTGGTCTGAAGATCCAAAAGCAAGAGAGAGGGCGGGACTCATTGAGCCCTTCCTATCTTTGCCCTTCAATTCATCCCATGTGTTCATTGGCTGTGCTGTCACAACAGACCCACCAATCTTCTGTGGCCATGTTGGCATAACAAACCTACCCATCATAACCCCTAACTCTTTTTAAAAATTCAATAAGAGATATAGACAGTAAACTTAATAAGTAAATACTATGGTTCACTCAGGGATCCCTAGTGGTGCTGTGAGTTAAGTATCAGACTGCTGACTGAAAGGTTGGAGGTTTGAACCAACCCGCTGCTCTTTGGAGGACAGATGAGGCAGTCTACTTTTGTAAAGGTGGAAAGTCTCAGAAATCCCTCAGAGCAGTTCTAATTTGTCTACAGGATCTATATGAGTTCAAATTCACTAGCGAGTGACTTCACTCATTCAAGAAATGCACTGTGTGGGGTACGGGAGCGAAGCTTCTGGATGGTGTACTCCCTTAGTGCTCAGCTACTTCGTGAGAGGTGGGCTCTTTGAACTCACCCAGAGGAGCTTGGGAAGAAGGGCCTGACCATTCTTTTAGCCACATGCACCTGAAAGATCACCTGCGAAGCCCTTGGGGAGCATGTTCTAAGCTTGACGCACAAGCCTGACATGGGTCAGAATTGATTCACTGTCTAGTGGTTTAATTTCATTTGGAGTTTATAAAACATCAAACTCACTTGCCATCCAGTTGACGATAACTTACCTATAAGACAGGGTGGAACACTTCCCTGTGAGTTCCAGAGACCATAATTTTTTAAAAAGTCATTTTACTGGGGACTCGTACAACTTTTGTAACAATCCACACATCCATTGTAGGTCAAGCACATTTGTACATTTGTTGCCCTCATCATTCTCAAAGCATTTGCTTTCTACTTAAGTTCTTGAGATCAGCTCCTCATTTTTCTTCCTCCCGACACCCCTACCCTCCAGAACCCTAGATAATTTATAAATTATAATTATTTTGTCATATCTTACCTTGTCCGATGTCTCCCTTCACCCACTTTCCTGTTGCCACCTGGGAAATCTCACGATATTTCACTCATGAAAATGAGAAGCTGTCTTCCCCAGTTGTTGGGAGTTAGTCTCAGAGATGATGAATCATGGACAAGACAAGATGGCAGCATCCGAGAGACTGGAGGAGCCAGTGGAGAGACCACACGGCTTTGCCCTGATGGAGCCAGACCTCTGAAGCTGGGGCAGCCACATGGAGCCCTCTGCCAGTGATAAGTTGCTTCTGCTGTTAATGGACCCTGAGCTCTGGAAGTGAGGAGCCATGTGGAGACCCCTGCCAGCGCTGGGATTCTGCACCCACTGACCTGTGACTTCGTGGGTTGGAAGGAGGCTTTATAGACTGATTTCGGGCATATGGATTAATAACAGATTTATGACTTTGAACTGGACTGGGCTCAATGTCCTATTCCATTTCCTTATATCTATATGCATGTCTATGAAATTTGTTCCTCTAGTCTACCCGGACTGACACATGGATCCTCTGTGCTTCCAGTTCCTGTCTGTACCAGTGTACATCCTCTGGCAGAGAACATAATGTTTATGAGAATAGAAAGTCCCATTTTTCTCTCTCTGAGAAATCGGTGGTTTTGAACTATTGATCTTATGGATCACATATGCACTATACCAATAAGACTTATGAAACACAAAGGGAGAAGCGAAACTCTTGTAGACTTCATTTAAATAGACATAAATATGCCAAAATAGACATAAAATGCCTTCATGATTCTGGCTTTCTTTTTTCTGTCATACTAGCTTTTAACATAGACCTTCTCCCCAGAAAAAAATGCACTGTGTCAATACAAAAACAATTTGGGTCTAATTCAGTCTGGGCCCACGGATGACAGGATAAAACAGTCGTGCTTTTCTGAGGGCAGGGAAAGCCAGCCATCAGACAGACAGGCCGCAGTTGCAGGCGATATGCAGATTCTCCCTGCAGCTTTGCTGCCCTGGAGCTTTCTTATGCTTCCTGGGGAAGAATCGTGTCCATTCACTGCAGCAAATGTCTTCATCCTGGCAGCTGCCATGCTGACCTCAGCACTCCCTCCCTGTGGCCACTATCACATCTCTCCACCATGCCTTTACCCAGCGTCAGTCCTTTGGGATCCTGGGAGATGACATTCATGGCCACCACAGCAGGGGAGTTTGCCTTTTGTGGCAGGCAATGATTTTAGCAGGATTGTGTGTGGCCAGTCCCTCTGGGCTCGCTAACAGACCTTCAGCGTCTGTTTGCACAGTCTGCCAAAAGAAAATTAGCATCCGCCTTGGCGTGGCTTTTACGGGGGCCCTTCTCACCCAGAGAGAACGGGGAGCTAGAAAAATGGGGCTGCACTTAAGCTCGTTTCCATTTTGAAAGGTAGTGGGAAGAAGAAATGAGACTGAGGGAGGGATGTGCCCTGTGAACTGTAATAAGAGAGAATTGCTATCAAGCTGAGGTTTGGGGTGAGAACTAGATATCCCTCAGAAGCACTGGTTCGATGCTGCAGCTCTTATGGACAAAAGCCTGCCAGAGACATGAATATCCTCAATCTTTCTGCTGAAGCTGTGCTCCTCCAGTGTCTGGTGGCACTGTGGGTTAGGCCTTGGGCTGCTAACCACCAGCTGCTCCACAGGGGAAAAGATGGGGTCATCTGTTGCTTTAGAGATTGACAGACTCCAAAACCCCATAATATAGGTTCTGCATGACTCAGAATTAACTCAATAGCAGTGAGGTGGATATTGGGGGGCTTACCAGAATGTCTCAGGAGGCATTTATTATTAGTGATATTTTTATTATTGAGGGGGAAAACAAAAGGCTTGACTCCAGGAAACAAAAGACTTGACTTCCTAAAGCAATCGTTTTCCTTGTATGTCCACAGGAAAGTGCCATCATAGTCCACTAGTAATACACAAAATATAGCCATTTATTGAAAAAGGCTCCAGGGGAGTAACCCAGTTCATAAAGTGAATGCCAGGTTCTGCCTCCTTGATTTGACTTCAAGGACTTCGTCATGGCAATGTTTAAAAATAGAACCAGTCTATTTAAAACATATTTCTGCCTAAGGCCAGGGTCAAAGGAACAAAAGAGTCATGTTATTCAGGATTGCAACCCCAGTCTATTGAGAGACTTTGCCACAGAACCGTCCTTGAAAGACAGAGCCCTTCTGCTGCTCCGTGCCACCTCACCCAAAGGCTGTTGTGAAGAAAGCCCTGTTCTGAGATACATGGACCCCCATGAGTTGGGACCCATATGACAACAACAGATTTGAGTGCTAACCAAGAAGTCTGTGGTTCAAATCCACTAGAGGCCCTAAGGGAAAATGAGGCCTCTGCTTCCTAGAAGCTTTCTGAAGGCTTGGAAACCCTATACAGTGGCTGCAAGTCAAAAGAGCCATGATGGCGTCAGGGAGCTCGAGGCAGAGACCAGGGGTCTACATGCCAAGGCCTCCATCCCCTTTTACAGGAAGTTGGAAGCCCATCAAGGCTAGAGGGCATACACAGTCAGGCTTTGACACAGGAAGCCAATACCCTTAAATAAAGTGACCACACGTCCCATTTTTTCACAATGTAACAACATCCCTCAGTATTTTAAAATTAAAATAAATATATTACAATACTATTTTTGTATTCTATGAAAATTTTTGTTGCTCCATATAGACCAAATTTTTAATCAAGAACTACACCCACCCCACACACAGTCAATGGTGTCCTGCTTAAAATCTGGTCGCTTTACCTTAGGAGGGCCCCAGTCTAAACCAGGTGAGCTTAATTCAGCCAGTAGAACAACCAGTACCTTTGACCATGCCTCCCAGTGGAGGACCCTGAAAAAGTCAGAACTGGAAGCCCACTGCCCTCTTTTCCAGCTGCACCCCGTCTCTTCCAGCTGCTCCCCAGAAGTACTGCAGTTTTCTCTGGTTTCAGGTTTTCACATGTGGGTATAAAATGCTCTGAGAGGACCTGTATAAATCCTGACACTTCTGTCCTTTATCACAACTCACTAGGATCACAAACCTGGCTTCGGAGTGAACTCTCTCACATGTGAAGCCTAGAATGGAGGTATTCCCACCCAAGGAATCTAACAATGGCAGTGTAATCTCTTTCAAAGCCAAATAAAAATGTGATCCCTTTCCTGGAAGAAGATAGCACTGGGAAGTCCAAGCAACCCTTCCATGACCTTGAGGAAGGGGATCCTCAGATAGAAGTCAGTTCCTGGGCTAGTCAGAAGTGTGTCTTAGTGACATTGGTGCACAGGGAATGCCTTTGATACTTCTGAGATTTCCACTGACTTTAAACTATAGCTGCCTTTATGACACTCATCATGAAAAAGAAACTTTTTGATTAATTCTGCAACACAAGGTTGTCAATGGTAGGATATTATCCACACCCCTACCAGGGAAACCAATTGTTGCGGTCATGTGCTTGATGTCAATTTCATGATTGGAAGTCTAGGGGTGGAGTCTAGCCTGTTAATCTGGAGATAGCCATTGAGTAGCCAATGAGACCTCTGTGTGGGCATGAATTTCTCCTGAGACTTCTGGGAAATCTCATGATATTCCCCTCTTGGAGATGAGAGGCCATCTCCCCAGTTGTTGGGAGTCTGTCAGTTTCCAAGATGACGAATTACAGACAAGATGCCAGCATCTGAGGACCTGGAGGAGCTGGAGGAGAAGCCACACAGCCTTACCCTGATGGAACCACACCGCTGAAGCCGGAGAAGCCACGTGGAGACCCCTGCCAGTGACACTCTGCTTCTACCACCACTGGATGCTGTTGATGGACCCTGAGCCCTGGAAGTGAGGAGCCATGGGGAGACCCCTGCCAGCGCTGGGATTCTGCACCCACTGGCCTGTGACTTCATGAATTAGAGGGAGACTTTAGAGACTGTATTGGGCATGTGGGCTAATATCGGACTTATAAATTTGAACTGGACTAGGCTGGGATGCTTTCTCAATGTTCCATTCCTCTTGTATATAAACCTTACCCTTATATCCATATACGTGTCTATGAATTTGTTTCGCTAATCTACCCTGGCTAACACACCAATGAAAATGGCTATCATGCAAATTTACTTGGTAACCCCCAATGCCAAAGGTCAAGAAATTGAACATTTTAACCAACTTCTGCAATCTGAGATTGATCAAACATGCAATCAAGCTGTATTAAAAGTTATGGATATTGTGTATTGAAAAGTTCGCAAAATGAAGGAAATAGGGTCTTTGATGATCAAAAAGCAAGCAATCAAACAAAAACAGTATTGGAGATAACAGGTTAGAGTTTCACAAAACCAATGGATTATTTGTAGCAAATACCTTTTTCAACAACATAAATAGTCACTGAGCACATGGGTCTTGACAGATGGACTACACTGGAGTTAAACTGCTTGCATCTGTGGAAAAAGACAACAAAGAAGCTTGGCATTATCCCACTTGAATTTAAAAACCATTTGGAGATGAAGTGAGTTTGTTTGGTATGACTCTTCTATACCTAATCTTTGTAGCTTCCATCCAGTGACTAGATGGGAGCATGCAAATAAAGTGTAGACAACTCAGAGATTGGGAATGGTCAGTTTTGTGATTCTGCTGAGCCATCTCAGAGCAGGAAAAGAGGAATCCCGCAATTTTCAGGAAAGAAGAGCCACCAACGGGGCTCATTACAGATCCATGCTTGAGGTGGCAGAGGCAGCAGCACTGAGACTAGGAAATAGCACAGAGGTGCAGCTCTGAAATCATGAGGCAGACCAGTGCATGTCACAGCCTGCTGAAGAAGTAAAACTCATGCCTATGGGAAGGAGGCTGGCTTTCAAAATGGGGTGCCCTTTGCAGGTGAAAGTTGGACATTGAATAAAGAAGACTAAAGAAGAATTGGTGCTTTGAAATTATGGGACTGGTCCATTCTTCAAAGAAATGGAAAAAATATTATCAACTTCATAAGGGGAGGGAAGACGTCGAAGACAGGCAAAGAACTCCTCAAAAAGAAGGACAAAGTAAGTGGGATTGCTCTACCTGTCCTCAAAACCTACTATACAGCCAGTTTTCAAAACAGCTTAGTACTGGTATTGTGATAGATACATGGACCAATGGATCAGGACAGAAAATCCAGAAGTAAAAACATCTGCATGCAGACAATTGCTTTTTGACAAAGGCCCAAAACACAGTAAATGGGAAGCAGATGCCAATTTTGATTAATGATTTTGGAAAAGCTGGATATTCATGTGCAGAAAAACAAGACCCATATCCCACTCCATGCACAAAAACAAACTCAAGGTGAATCAATGACCTAGATGTAAAACTCAAAGCTATCAGAATCATCAATCATAAAAGTGGGACAAAACTAGGCACCCTAGTGCAGAGAAAAGAGAGGCTAGCAGAATTAACAAAGGAAACACTCTGTGGAAGATATGGGACTTATTAAAAACAAAACACTTGTGTACATTGAAAGACTTTATTAAAAGAATAAAAAGAGAGCCCACAGATGGGGAAAAAGATAATCACTAAAATCTACAGAATTCTACAAGCTTACAGCAAGAAAAAAACAAATAACAGTGTGAGATGGTGGGTAAGAGAACTGAGCAGATGACTCACAAAGGATGACACTTCAATGGCTAATAAACATATAAGGAAATGCTTTTAGTCATTAGCCATCTGGAAAATAAAATGAAAACAACTATAGCCCAATTTTTAAAAACTGAGGAAAACAAATTTTGGAGAGGGTGTGGTAAGATAGCAACCCATTTCCACTACTGGTGGACTGAATACATACATACAGTCACTGTGGAAGGCAAAATAACCCAATTATTATGTGGCATATACCCAAAAGAGAAAAGAAACAGATCATGAAAGACATTAGCTCCCCCAAGTTCATCGCAGCACACATAACTCACAGTAGCAAGAAGCTGGAAACAGCATGAAGTCCCATCAAAAGAAAAATGGATAAAATCTCTGACACATATACACAATGAAACCCTACACATCCCTAAAAAGTATTGATGAACCATGAAACACCTCAAAGCATGGAGGGATCTGGAAGACATTACACTGAGAAAGGACAAATACTGTCTTATTCCACTGCAGCAGGAACAAGCAGCATAATGGGCCCAAACTCAGGGTTGCAGGCCATCCAGTCTTCTTGCCAGAGACCAGAGAGCCTGGTTTAGAGGTGAGCCAATGCCAGTGACAGACACCATCTGCTCCAGGTAAGGAGAGGCTGTCACTTGGCAGGAGGGCATCATACAGTAGCTGGGATTAAATGGAAGGGGGAGAAGTGGGGATGCAGTCTGCTCAAGGATTTCCATGGGGATTTGTGGTCAGGCCCCTTGGACAGGCAGCCCTCCCAGAGGGATGACACTAACTGATGGAAGGGTCAATACATAGGAGTGGAGAGGGAATGACCAAGTTTGGGGAAAACATAGGTGAACGTCTATTGAGGGGAGGAGGGGAGGAAGGGTTGACTTCCAGGTGGGAAAGGAGAGACTGAAGATGTACTTGGGAACATTAAGTGGGGAAGGTCTTTAGTGGTGTACAACAGGTGGGCAGAATGGACCTAGGCCATCTGGGGTATCCCAGGAACACTGTGACACAAAATCCTGTACCATTGATTCATACTGCATTCTCCAGAAGAGCCCTTATGGGAGCGCCACTGGACAAACTGGACTCTACCTCAGACACACTTGTAACCTGATGACATAAGCTGCAAAATATGTGTTGTCTGAGGAAGGAGAAGACAGTTGTACCAAAAGTGGTATACTATTGGTTGGCAGACAAAAGAAAATCTTGCCACATCAATGCCCCTGTATGCAGAGTTAAGTTATGTATTATTCCAGCAATTCTGTGACAACCATTCTGCTATATTTTGCTCATGCTTGTGAATATTAGGGTGCATCTCAGAGGTGTGCCACCCTTGGGGGTGTCACCCTCTTGAAGCGGTGTGGCAGTCACCTAATCTGTTGGCAGTTTCAGGATGAAGAGTATAAGGGTGGAGTCTAGTCTGTCAATGTGGAGCTAGCCAATGCGACCTCTATGGACATGGCAGTCTTCTCCTGAGAATTCTGGGAAATGTAGTAATTCATTGTTGGAGGCACAGACACTACCTCTCTTGGTGCACTTCTTTGGAGACTCTCTACCGACAAGACTTGCTTCCTGTGAGACATCCCTGAGGATGGACAACACATGGAGTTGCCCTCGTTCCCTGAGTTGGACAAGCCACATGGACGCAACCAGACCGCGATAGCAGGAGGAGCCACATGGTAACCCTTACCAGTGCTGAGATGTTTATAACATGACTGGATTCAAAGGCATTTTACCCATCTGACTTGTGATCTTCCTGATTCAATGTCATTGCATGTGTTTTGTGAGCCTGAAGAAGACTTTATGCACTGGTATCAGACATAGGGGCTATTATCGAACTTAAGACCTTGGACTGGACTGGGTTGGGATGTTTTCATAATGTACAGCTGCTCTTATATATAAAACTCTTATTTATACACATGAGTGTCTCCATGAATTTGCTTATGTATTTGTTTCTCTAGTCTACCCAGACTCACACAAGCAGTGTTGTTTCTCTGCTTTTCAATCATTAAATCCAAGGAACATTCTGCCTCTAGGAAAAGAAAACTATGTTGGTTTGTTGTCTGTACTCCAGGGAGAAGGTTATATGTAGGTCCTGATAATCAGTTCCTGTCTTCTGCTCCACCTTTCCTCCACCCTCCCAGTATTGCCATTCTTACCCCTGGTCCTAAAGGAATCAGCTGTCCTGGATTCCCCATGTTTCCGGTTGCTATCTGTACAAGTGTACATCCTCTTGTCTAACTGGATTTGTAAGGCAGAATTCAGATCATGATAGTAGGAGGGAGGAAGCATTTAATAATTAGAGGAAAGTTACATATTTCATCATTGCTATACTGTACCCTGACTGGCTTGTCTCCTCCCCATGACCCTTCTGTAAGGTGATGTTGCTTCCCTTACAGATGAACTTTGAGTCCCCAATCTGTACTCCCCCTCATTATAATGATACAACTTTTAGTGCTTTGATGCCTGGAACTTGATCCCTTGATGCCTTGTGTTCACACAGACTGGTGTGCTTCTTCCAAGTGGGCTTTGTTGCTTCTGAGTTAGTTTACTTCTGAGCTTGTTTACTTGCAAGCCTTTAAGACCCCAGACTCTGTATCTTTTGATAGGACAGCCCCCAAACAAGAGCAGACAATTGGAGGATGAATAGCAATCTCTTGCTACATTAATGGATGCTGGCGTGATTAGAGAGGAAAGTAGGAAGTTTCTAGAAATTAATGAGAATTACAATACAACTTACCAAGACCTATGGGATATAGCAAAAGCTATTATCAAAGGAAGTTTGATAACAATGCATATATGAAAAAGGAGGAGAGACATATGACTGATATTTTATCACAAAACCTTCAGAAACTTGAACAGAACTAACTGATCCAACTCCCCAAAAGCAAAAGAATAGAAATAATAAAAATCAGTGCATAGTTGAATGCATGGGAAGACAAGGGAACAATGCAAAACATCAAGACAGCAAAAAGCCGGCTCTTTGACAGGATCAACAGAATAAAAAAACTGCTGGCAAATCTTACCAAGGAAAGGAAGGAGCAAATATAAATAGACAGAGTGAGACATAAAACAGGGAAAATCACAATGGACACCAACATGATTACAAATACAATCACAAAGTACTATGAAAGTCTATATTCTAATGAATTCAACAACATGGAAGACATAGACATATACTTGGAAAAACAATCCCGCCTGAATTATCCCAGATAGAGGTCAAGAACCTCCACATACCCAAAGCAAAAGAATAAATATATATAGTTATCAAGAAATGTGCAATGAAAAAAGTTCCTAGATTGGACGGCTTCACAGAAGAATTCTACCAAATATTCAGGGGACAGCTCACACCAGTCCTCCACAAATTATTCCAGAGCATAGAAAAAGATTGCAAACTTCCAAACTCACTCTACAAAGCCAGGATAACACTGATATCCAAACAGGGCAAGGATCCCATGGGACTAAACAACTACAGACCACCATCTCTAATGAAGATAGATGCAAAAATCCTTAACAAAATATTGACCAATAGAACATAAAATTACATAAAAAATATTTTAAAAGCTGTCATGATCAGTTGTGATTCGTTCCAGGGATGCAGGAGTGGTTTAGCATATGAAAGTCCATCGATATTATTTGTTAGCTTTCACATGATAATGTCGATAGATGCAGAAAAAGCATTTGACAACATCCAATGCCAATTCATAAGTAACACTCAAGAAGATAAGAAGGGAAATTTCTCAAGCTAACACAAGCTATTGAAGAAAAGCCAATAGCCAACATCATAGTCAACAGAGAAAAGGAGAAAGTAATCCCACTGATAAAGGGGATCAGGCAAGAATGTCATTTGTCCCCACTTCTTTTCAACATCACTGGAGGTCTGAGCTAATCACGTAAGATAGTAGAAGGACTTTAAAGGTATCTGGAAGAGGAGGAGGTGAAAGTATTGCTATTTACAGATGTCATGATTCTGTACATTTGAAACCCCAAAAGTTTCACAACAAGAATACTGGCAGCCATGAAGGAATGCCGAAGAATGGCGGGATACAAGGTCAGCAAACAGAAGTCTATTGGTTTGTTATATACATTGGAGAAGACCACCAAAGAGGAGATCAAGAAGACAGTACCCTTCACAATATCCAGGAATCAACTGAAATATCTAGGGATATGTGAAACCAAAAAACCAACAAGGAAAACTACAGGAAAACCCAGTATAAAACTACAGGACCCTGCCACAGGAAACCAAAAGCAACCTTCATAAGTGGAAAAATATCCCATGCTCATGGATGAAAAGGCTCAATATAGTATAAAAGTCAATATTACCCAAGGTACTATAAACGTTTAGCGCTATCCCAATTGAAATACCAACAACTCTCTTCAAAGAATTGGAAAAACTAACCACCAAATTAAGAAGTCCAGAATTAGCAGAAAACTCCTCAAGAAGAAGGACAAAGTCAGAGGGCTCAACTTACCTGTCTTTAATACCTACTATATAGTCACAGTGGTCAAAAGCAATGGTACAAGAATAATGATAGTTACTCAGACCAAAGGAGAAGAACAGAAAACCCAGAAATAAAACCATCAGCATACAGACAACTACTGCTCTTTAACAAGGGACCCCAAAGCATCAAGTGGGAGGCGGATGCCCTCTTTACAAATGGTGCTGGAAATAAAGGAGAACCACCTGTAGAGAAATGAAACAAGACCCTTACCTCACCACGTGCAGAAGAACAAACTCACGTTGTCTCACAGAGCTTTCAGGACCACCAATGAAGGCATGGGGACAAATGTAAGAACTTATGCGCAAGGAATGCACAGGCTAGCTGTTTAGGGAAGAGCACACACAGATGATGCTGAAATTGACAAATGGGGTATACTAAAGATAAAACACTTCACCAAGGGAGTGACAAAAAAACCCACACACTGGATGAGGATTTTTAACAATGACACAACAGACAAAGGGCTTTTTACTAAAATGCACAATACCCCGAAAGAAGCAAGATAACCATTAGCCACCTGAGGACGTGGGCAAAAGATCTAAACAGAAGGTTCACTAGGGAGGCGAATGAATGGCCAATAAACATGTGAGAAAATGCTTCTGATCATTAGCCATCAGAGAAATGCAAATTAAAACAACTCTGAGATTCACCTAACACTCTTGAGGATGGCCCAAATCAGAAAATCAGAGAGCAACAAATGTTGGAGGGGGTGTGTCAAGATAGGAACTCTTCTCCACTGTTGGTGGTTGTGCAGATACATGCAGCCACTGTGGAAAGCCATCTGGCAATATTTAAAGCAAATGGAATTTGAGTTACCTTATGATCCAGCAATCCCTCTACTAAGCGTATACCCAGAAGAGATAAGAAATCAATCATGACTAGTCATCTGCGCTCCAATATTTATTGCAGCACAATTCACAACCACAAAGAATTGGAAACAACTTCATTTTCCATCAGTAGCCAAGTGGATTAGACAACTCTGCTACCTACATACAATGGAGTACTGTGCATCACTATAAAGCACAGATGACCACATGAATCACATTGTCTCAAGGGAAGAGTTAGAGGAGTTTGTGTTAAGCGAAGTTAGCTAATCACAGAAGGACAAGCACAACACGAGTCCACTGAGGTAAGATAATCAGCACAATAGGTATAGAAAACAAGTCTAACCATTCAGGTGGAGGTACAAGCAGTCAGGTAGGGGACAGGCCACACCCAAAGGTGTAAATGGCATTCCAATGCAAAGAAGAGAGAAGTGTAGGGAGAAAAGGGGGTAAAGAAAAGAGGGAGGTGATGGCACTAGTGGAAAGGTACACTGGTACAGATACAAACTCTCAACACACTGAATCCAGGTCACATAGTCCCCTCAGGAACGGAAATGGGAGTAACCATACCAGGATATAGAGGGAAGGTTGGAGTAGAGAGGAGGGAGGGGAACCTATCACAATGATTGACACATAACCACACGACATGCCCTTTGGGGATGAACAATAGAAACCTGGAGAAAGAGAGACAGCAGTCAGTGTAAGATATGAAAATAATAATAATTTATGATTTATTAAGGGGTCACCGGGTATGTGACATGGAGGGAGGGAAAAAAGAGAAGCTGACACCAATGGATCAAATAGAAAGTAAATGTTTATAAAGTAACGATGGCAACAATGTATGTAGTAATATCCTGATACAATTAGTATATGGATTATTATAAGAGCTGTAAGAGCCCCCAATAAAATTACTTTAAAAAAAACTTGGATTAGCTCCTGAATCAAAGTTTTCTTAACAGATTTTTCTAGATCAGATTTTTCAGGAATGGCTCCAGAATATTCAATTAATAAGAAGCTTACAACCACACAATGACCCCATGTTTTCTGTCACACATCGCGATCACTCCTCACAGTGCCAACAGACTCCTCCCCACGGATCACCTTTTGTATCAAACCCGATGGAACGTTAGTAATATTTATGAGCTGTTTTAATAGAATATGTGATACATATAGTTAAAAATGGCTCAAGGACAATAGTCCTTCGATTACATGATGACTACTAATGACAAAATAATGTTATAAAAATCTGTGTACACTGAATTACAATATTATGAGTTACAATAGTGTTAGTATATGTGTGTAAGCCTTATGTTTTGTTTCTCTCTTTTAATTACTTAAGTTCATTCTCAAAACAGAGGTATGATAAAGACTGATTTATTCCCACAACGTTGTACCCCCAAACCAGGCGCAACTAAAACAAGAGGGAATGCTTGTAAGGTATGTAGATGAAACCCTTTAATTCAAATGGTAATTAGGTAATAATGACAAACTTTGACGGAAGCACATTCCAAATGCTCACAGCCATTCAGTCAGTGCTGACTCCTAGCGACCCACTGTTCATTTCGGAGAACGTAGCTACTGACAGTAGAAACTTCGGCCTCCCTCAGACCTGCCGTTTGCTTTGATCTGCCAAGTATGGCGGATGCAGTCCAACTCATAATGACTTCACCACCAGGAAGCCTAGAAGGTTCAAAAAGTAAACTAGCACAGAGATTTTGCCTTGTAGGTAGACTGACACATACTAGCTGAGTTTACAAAAAAAAAAAAGTCTTTATTGTTATAACTAGCCTCAGGGACATTTTTATTTAAAAGTGATACATTTCCAGGGAAACACTACACAAAAATTTAATAGGCAGCCAGCTTGTTATCACCCTTCTGAGTAGCACCCAGGGTGGTTCACAGCGCCCTGGTAATGTCACTGGTATCCTACTTAAGATTCTACATCACAGGCTTCTGCACTCATTTGATCTATAGCAGCCCTTTCAGAAAGGAAGAAAGAAAGAAAGAAAGAAAGAAAGAAAGAAAGAAAGAAAGAAAGAAAGAAAGAAAGGAAGGAAGGAAGGAAGGAAGGAAGGAAGGAAGGAAGGAAGGAAGGAAGAGAAAGAAAATGACTCCATGCCCCAGGTAATTAAAAAACACTGTACTCTAGGTCACAATCCAGGGTAAAGTGTGGGAATCTGCTCTTGCAGCCCCCCTGGATTGTACTGTCATCCTTCAGGGGACCACATCATCCACTCTCAGAAGCATTGTTTTACCTTCAGTTGTATTAGTGAAAATTATGGAAAAAATGAACCCATATTCTGAGGACTACAACTGAAAAAAAGTCTCAATTATCACATACTCATCAATCCCCTATTAAGATCATACAAAATAAACGTGGGTTTTTTTTCTCATTATAAAAGACATCTTACTCTAATAGGGCTAGATTTCTTTAAACCCTGTACATTTAAGTATGAACAGCTTGCCACAACAATCCACATAGTCAAATTTTATTTTAACGAAACTTCGTCAAAAGAGAAAGGGAATGTACCAATTACCAGTTACAGGTTATTTTACTTTAGAAACACAGCCTCAGGCCAACTCATTGAAGTGGGAAAGCAATTATTTAAGAATATGAATGTGTATGTGTCATGGGGAGCTAGCTTAAAGATAGGAAAGACAGCTGGGCCACCGCAGAGGAGGAAGTGAATCTAAAGAACCCTCAGGACCCTGTGAATGAAACTTCATTCTCTGTCCCGGGACAATGAAGTCATTGTGAGTCCTCTTCAACTGTCTCTCTGTAAACCATTTACTTAACCACGTGGAGGAAGACTTGTACTCAGACTCAAGGAACTGTGGCTCCCCACACTTAACTCCTTAGCGTTGGCGCCCTTCAAAGTCTCACTGACTTGCCTACTGTGGCGTTTCTCTGGATCAGAAAGCGCTGGTGATGTAGAAGTCACGTGTTGGGCCGCTAACAGCGAGATCGGCAGTTCACAAGCATGAGCCATTCCTAAGGAGAAAGACGGCTCTCTACTGTGAATTGGAAACTGACAGGGGTTGTGCCACCCTGTTCTGTAGGGCCTCTGGGAGGTGGCATCAACTGATGGCAGCAAGGTTATTTAAATGATTGCCATTCTCTGGCTATTGCCTACTCCCTGGTCAGGAAATGGCGTCCTAGAAAATGACAAGATGAGTGACATCCCTCGTGGAAAGAGGGCTTGTGGGAAATTGTCTAGGAAAGGAACTTGGGCAGGGCTTCCCCTAGGTGCCAGCAAGTTGATTTTGACTCATAGTGGCTTCGTGGGACACAGTGGAACTGCCCCATTGATCTCTCAACACTATATTCTCTTTTTTTTAAGTCATTTTATTGGGGCCTCGTACAACTGTTATCACAATCCATACATCCATCCATCGTGTCAAGCACATTTGTACATTTGCTGCTCTCATCATTCTCAAAACATTGGCTTTCTACTTGACCCCTGGGTATCAGCTCCTCATTTCCCCCTCCCTTCCCACTATCCCCTCCCTCATGTACCCTTGAAATTTTATTAACTATTATTATTTTGTCATGTCTTACACTGTCTGATGTCTCCTTTCACCCACTTTTCTGTTGCTCATCCCCCAAGAAGGGGGTTATGTATAGACCCTTGAAACTGGTTCCCCCTTTTATATCTTCCCTCCACCCTCCTAATACAGCCACTCTCACCATTGGCCCTGAGGAATTCATCTGTCCTGGACTCCCTGGGTTTCCATTTCCGATATGTACCAGTGTGCGTCCTCTGGGCTAGCTGGATTGATAATGGGAGGGAAGAAGCATTTAAGAACTAGAGGAAAATGTTTCATTGTTGCTACACTGCACTCTGACTGGCTCGTCTCTTCCCCATGACCCTTCTGTAAGGGGATGTGCAGTTGCCTAGAGATGAAGTCTATAGTCACCCTCTGCAGTCACCCTCATTAACAATGATATGATTTTTTTGTTCTTTGATCTCTGATCCCTTCAACACCTCATGATCACATGGGTTGGTGTGCTCCTTCCATGTGGGCTTTGTTGCTTCTCAGCTAGATGGTCACTTCTTTACCTTCAAGTCTTTAAGAACCAAGATGCTATATCTTTTGATAGCTGGGCAAAATCAGCTTTCTTCATCACATTTGCTTCTGCCCCTGCTTTGTCTTCAGCGATTGTGTCTGGAAGGTGAGCATCATGGAATGCCAGTTTAATAGAACAAAGTGTTCTTGCATTGAGGGAGGACTTGCGTGGTCTCTCCACTATCTATGTATGGGAGAAGATCACCAAGTCTTTCTGCCATGAAGTTGCCATGTGAAATCAAACTACCAACTGTTGGTAAGCAGCCAAGTCCATGATATTTGTACCACCAGGACTCCTGGATGAGACCACAAAAGAGTAGATGTTACCTTTCTCACCTTGACATTACAAAGCATGTTGTGCTAAAAAAACAAGTACTAAAAATAGGAGAAGGAAAAACGAAAGAACCTCTGTAAAACTCAAAAGCAAAAACAATGGTCAAATACGAATTAAGTTTTCCATGACTTTTTGCCAAGTTAATCTTTAAGAATAAGTTCATTAAACAATATTCTGTTGAAAAAATGTTAAATTTTCCAGAGTTTGATTTTTAAATTCTATTTTTTGCTACATGCTTCAAATTGCTAACTATATAAAAATATAAATGAACTAACCCTCGATGATTGAAGCCATGTGCTATTGGCCACTGAGACTCTACCCTCTATCCTTCCAAAAGACAATGGCCTTTCCAGGCCACCCTAGGATTCCATGTGGAAACCCCACTAAGCAAACTGGGCTTTACCTCAAAATCACTAGTAGCAGATCTAAGGGGCTGACATGCTTTCTTGGATTTAAGGCTGAAACACCCAGATGTGAAAAGTAGCAGCTGACTGCTATGCCAGGATTATGGAATTGGTGGTTGTTGGACTTTGCTTATGCTTCCAGGGTGCCCAATGAATGGTCATCTGGGACTACCATATATTGATTATTTTAATGCTCTCTTTGCTTTCTGATGACATGCATTATTCTGGTATGCATGGTTCTGCCTTTATAAATGTGTCACTGAAAGTTTTGTCCTCTTACAACTCACATAAGAGTTTAATCTGTACAAGCCAACAACTAATATATGACAGCCTCAAGTTTGCATATTTTCCTCAATGCTTTAAATCCTATACCATTGGCTAAATTAATGGCACTATGAAGAGAACAGCCTTAAGTCCCAGGCGGATAATTCATGTTCTCTATTATAAAAATGATAACAACATCTCTTCAATGAACCAGAGCCACTAATAACCCATAGATATGTGAATGGATTTGGGGCTTGCCCTTAATTCTAGCCTCAATCTAAGAACAATTAGTTCCTATTAGATGACCCTATTCGATAATCACCTTCATGATGTGATCAGTGAAGATATCGGTGCTTTAGCAAAGAGTGGTGTAGAAGCAAGGAAGTACCTGGCTATCAGAAAGAAAAGCCCCTGGGGTCTTAACATCTTGTCTTTAAGACAAGCTTTCTAAGTAAGGCATCAACTAAAGCTACATGGAAGAAGCACACCACCAGCCTATATGATCCAAGAAGTGCAAATAATAAAACTGATATCTGGAGGAGGGAATGGTATCAGAGTTTGAATTATGAGCTCCTGTATAACAGTGGAAGCCCAGAATCTATCTGCAGGGTCCCCTCATGGATTGAGCTTCTGGTGACTCTCTTCTGACCACAGTCCAGCTTCATGATCAGAGAGAAGCCATTGTAAAGTTGATTGTGGCAGAAAAAATGAGGAGCTGATACCAAGCGCTCGAGTAGAAAACAAATGTTTTGAGTCTGATGATGGGAACATATATACAAATGTGCTAAACACAATGGATGTATGTGTGGATTTTGATAAAAGTTATATAAGTTCCCCCAAAAAAGATGTAAATACAATCACAAAATATGTATGTCTATATTGTGATTGGAGCTATGTGAGCCCCTAATGTCTTTTTAACTGATTGTTGCAGATGTAGATTTTGTTAAAATGTAATATCTTACCATTGATCTCCTTTTAAACCTATTTTAAAGTTGTTTCCATTTTTAATGTTTTCTGCTTTTTTTTCCGTGGATATTTGTTTTCTTTCTGAGTTTCTATGATTTTCTGTATACAAAATTCAGGATTGCTAAAACTATAGATATAGTAATTGGATTAATAATTAGCTAGAAGCATGGCAAAGGAAGTTGGAGGAAAATGAGGAATTAACCTAGAGTACAAGAAATAAAATTATGACCGTCACTGATCTGGTGTCAATTTGAGGATTGGGAGTCCAGGGGTGGAGTATAGTCTATCAATCTGGAGATAGCCAATGAGACCTCTGTGTGGGCCTGACTTTCTCCTGAGAATTCTAGGGAATCTGGCCATATTTCCCCCTTGGAGGTGAGAGACTTACATCTCAGTCCCTTGGATACATTCTACTGACAAAACCCAAGGTTGGCTCCCTGTGAGACGTCCTGGAGGAGAAGCTACATGGACTTAAGCTGATGAAGCCAAAAAAGTCACGTAGAGAGTCCTACCAGTGCTGAGATGCTTGAAAAGCCAGAGAGGTCCTCACCAGCACTGAGATGCTTCTACCACCACTGGATCCACAAGACTCTGCACTCTCTGGCCTGTGTCTTGGTGTCATTACATGTTCTTCCTGAGTCTGAAGAGGACTTATGGATTGGTATCAGACATATGGAACAATATCGGACTTATGACCTTAGAATGGATTGGGATACTTTCTCAGTGGTCCATTCCTCTTGTATATAAACCTCTCCCTTATATTCACATGCATATATATGAATTCGTTTTTTTTAGTCTACCCAGACTAACACAACAATGTAATAAAATTTATTGTCATGATGACTGTACAACTCTTCTTAATATGATCAATTAAATCATATGTGAATTTGATGCAAATGAACCTTAAAAAGTATAAATGCAAGCAGACAAGACATATTTTAATTGGATCTATGTTCTGTGAGGCAGAGCTACAAGAAAGTGAGTGTCAAATTTTACTTGGGTAGGCCAGGGAAGACTTCTAAAAAGACCTACTGAGTCTTAAGAGATCTGTAGTAGACCCTTGGATCGATGAAGGTAGAAAAGTTAGAGCACCAAGCATGATATGTGTCACTGGAAGTCATTCGCAGGTGGTGAAATAAAATTAGAGGTGAGTCACAAGTACTACAGAGATCAAGCAAAATTCTTTTTTTTAATCATTTTATTGGGGGCTCATACAACTCTTATCACAATCATTACATACATCCATTGTGTCAAGCACTTTGTACATTTGTTGCCATCATCATTTTCAAAACATTGGCTTTCTACTTGAGCCCTTGGTACCAGCTCATTTTCTGCTCCCTGTTTCCCCCTCCCTCATGAACCGTTGATAACGTATAAATTATTATTTTGTCATGTCTTACATTGTCGGGTCTCCATCACCCACTCCCCTGTTGTCCATCCCCCAGGGAAGGAGTAATACGTAGATTCTTATCATTGGTTCCCCCTTTCTACTCCACCTTCCCTCCACCCTCCCAGTATTGCCACTCTCACCACTGGTCCTGAGGAATTCATCTGATCTGGATTCCCTGTGTTTCCATTTCTTATCTGCACAAGTGTGCATCCTCTTATCTAGCTGGATTTGTAAGGTAGAATTGGGATCATGATAATGGGAGGGAGGAAGCACTAAAGAACGAGAGAAAAGTATGTTTCATTGTTGCTACACTGCACCCTGACGGACTCATCTCCGCCCTGTGATCCTTATGGAAGGGGATGTCCAATTGCCTACAGGGGAACTTTGGGTCCCCACTCTGCACTCCGTTTCATTCACAATATTTTTTGTGCATTGATGCATGACCCCTTCAACACCTTGTGATCACACAGGTTGGTGTGCTCGTTCCATGTGGGCTTTATTGCTTCTCAGCTAGATGGTAACTTGTTTCTCTTCAAGCCTTTAAAACCCCAGACACTACATCTTTTCATAGCTGGGCACCATCATCTTTCTTCACCACATTTGCTTCTGCCCCCACTTTGTCTTCAGCGATTGTGTCAGAAAGGTGAGCATTATGGAATGCCAGTTTAATAGGACAAAGTGTTCTTGCCTTGAGGGAGTACTTGAGTGGAGGCCCAGTGTCCATTCAAACCGAATTCTTATAGTGAAGAGACTCTGGTATAGGAAGCAGAAATGCTTGGACCTATCTGTAACGGGGTCAACAGATAGCAACTAAGAGATAGTAAGCCAGGTAGAAGCAGTGCAGAAGTTAAAATTCTTAGCAACATGGAGAGACGTTAAGGCACATCCTTGTAGTAACCAAAGGGGTAGGAAGTAGAGAGTTGCGGAGTCTAAAGAATAGATGGCTGGAGATGCATAGAAAGTGAAGTTAATGTTGACTATTCAGAGAGGAGCATGATTTACATACAAATTTGTTCCTTGGGGAAGAACAGTGTTTTTGCTTGCTTTTAAAATCATTTTATTGAGGGTTCATATAACTCTTATCACAATCCATAAATCAATTGAAATTAGGCACATTTGAACATGTGTTGCCTTTGTTATTTTATAGACATTTACTTTCTACTGAGTCCTTGGTATCCTTCCTCCCCTCCACCCACCCTCATAACCCCCTGATAGATTGTACATTGCTATTGTTTTCATCTCACACAGAGACTGCTATCTTCCTTCCCCCATGTTTTCCGTTGTTCTTCCCGCTGTAGAGGGGTGAAGAACAGGTTTTGTAACAGGACATGAGATAGTGGGTTCAGGACATGGGGCTTGAAGCGTCTATGGAAAAATAGATGGAGATGACCAGGTGCTCAGAATTTTGAGCTAAAAGTCAGGCTTCTAAGTTTTCTGTATTATCCAAGTGTCGGCCAGAGTTAGAGCTGTGGAAGGATATGCTGCATGAAACCTGGCCCTTTTACTTAGCTTTTTAAAAAATATTTGTAGTCAAAACTCACACAGCGAGCTGGCTTTTATTTTGACCATTTACACACCAATCATTCAGCAACAGTACATTTTCACAAGGTGTCCATATTTCCTGCTAACTAGTATTTCTGCGTGCAGTACTCTGGTTTCCCTACCCAGCAACCCTCTCATCTCTATGGAACATGTTGAACTTCCCTCCTCACACTAGTGGTTTGAGCAGCCTAAATCACCGTGCTCATGGAAACTTTTGTTTTGAGCATCACTGTGCTATTTCACCGAAAGGTTAAGGGGGTAGTTTGGGTTCAAAGTTTAGACTGTCTCTGATTGACAGTCTTAAGGAATACTCTATAGTCTCAACTAGCCCAGTAGATGGGCCCCTTTAAAAAAATTAGTTTTGTGTACATTTTCTTCCATTCTATCAGGGGTCGATGATGAGTCCAGTCAGAACATGGCCCTTTAAAATTTAAAAATTTAGGAATCCAGTTCCTTACACTAGGCATATGTCAAGTGCTAACAGCCACATGTGGCGATTGCTCTCCATTGTCAATATGGACATCCCAGGCAAGGCATTTCCATGACTACAGATCCTTTCAGTGAACAGTGCTACAGCAGGGTCCTAGACTGTGAGCCTGGATCAGGAAGAAAAGAAGAACAGAAAGCAGAGGAGAAAGAAAGGAAAGCAGGTGGATGAAAACGGAAAATCCAGAGGCAATTCTCAAGGAAGAAAAAGCCGAGACTCAAAGCCCATCTCTAGACAAGTGGGCATTCCCCCCATAGAAGGGTTACAAGGAAGGGATGATTCAACCAGGGTTCAGTATCGCACCTATGAAACACATCATTCCTCTAGGTTCTGGCTTCTTCCCCCCACTACCATGACCCAGTCCTACCTTACCAATCCAGTTAGACCAGGTAGGCACATTGGTATAGTTAAGAGTTCACAACATGGCGGTTCAGGATAGATAAAACCCTCAGTAGTAGTGGGAGTAGCAATATCATGAGGCTAGGGGGATGGTGGGGAGAGGGGGAACACATCACAAGGTTAGATATATAGTGCCACACCTCCCCACACACCCAAGGAGGATAAATAACAGTAATGTGGGTGAAGGGAGATACAGTGTAAGACATGAAATAATAATATTAAATAATTGATCAAGGATTCCTGAGATTGGGAGGGGAAAAAAGAGGGAGCTGATATAAAGGGTTCAAGTAGAAATTGTTTTGGAAATGCTGATGGCAACATATGTACAAGTGTGCTTAATACTATTGAATGATGGGTTGTTATAAGATTTATAAGAGTCCTCCAATAACATGATTAAATATGTTAACTTCAAAAAAGGAAGAAAAAGTTTCAAAATTAAAAAGTGACTTAAAATGAGAATTTTTGTTCAGTATGTCTGCTGGGCTATGTGCTGTAACTGGGAATGGGTTAACTTATTTATACAATTTAATGACCCTTGAATAATCACTATCATTCTCAAATGAAAGTTCAAGACATTGCACAGGACCAAGGTTTAGGAATCTGCTAGGTTCTCACCACTAGTGAGAAGAGATCCCTGAATTCAAACACAGATGAGTCCCATTTTAGTACCTCCACCTTTGATCCAACTCTTTAAAAGTTAACTGCAAATCCATGAACTCCATTGGAAAGGCGCCATTTCAACTACGCTTCAGAAATGTCGTGGTTAGAGCTATTGTTCTCTGCCTACACCCAAACCAGACTCACTGCCATTGTCTATGCCTGCATAAGTTTTGCCTACCAAGATGTTGTTGGCCTTGTGTTTGTAAAATACAAAACATTATACTGGTGAGGTATAAAGCTAATGTCTGCATAAAACACAATTGAGCACCTCATTGTACAGTATATAGTTCTTCCTATTTTCACATTACTATTGGTTACATGTGCAAAACTGTCAACCGTTTGAGGGCAGATTAAATCTGACCATATCTAGGATTCTTCAGAGCAAAAAACTGAAATTCACAGGATTGGTAGGATTTAGTTACTGATGAAATTCAGAAGCATCGATTATGTTGTAAGAAAGAGTTGAGACATCTTTTTCTTTTTCTACTCATATTTTCTCTTTTAATTGAAGTACAGATGAGTGATAAATCACTCTCTTTTCTGAAGTCACAAAAAGTCAAGAGGAATGTGGAACACACTGCTTAAAAGCAATTTTCTCTAAATAATAAACAATTTGGGCCCAAGGTAGCTTCATAATTTTGGAACCATATATTTAAAGACAGAGTACAAAGTATGTAAGATCATTAAGCTGAGTGAGCACGTTTCATCACAGACACATTAGGAAGGAAATAGGTAGGAAATTGGTGCAGACTAAGTTTTTTTGTGTGTGTGTGTGGCATCACTGCCCTGGTGGGAATAGGAAGCCCAGCCTTGCTCCTGGAGAGCTGCTGCTGGATTTGAACTGTCAACCCTGTGAACTGCAGTCCCACACCCAACCACTAGAGCACCAGAGCTCAGCCCGTAAGCTGTTTTATGATGTTGATGTCTGTGTCTTAGACAATGTTCCTGTAGACCATACAATACTTAATAATATTCGGAATTCATTACACAAATAATTTAAGCTGATAAAGGGCAAGCTCTCACAATCTAGGTATTTCTGCCTTTAATAGCATCATTACTTGATATCTGACAAACAGGATGTTGAAACTGTGCACGGAGAAGAAAGTGTATACTAAAACTGAATTCTTAAATATTCTTTTTCATATAATAAATAATAGATTATTGACTGTATCAATGGAAATATCCATATATTACCATGTCTCTTTTAGATAAGCACTAGGAAGTGATCTCTACGTGTCCTGAAATGAAGCTGTTGGAAAAAGTAGATGCAGTTTCCATCTACATAGGTTGCAACCTACATGTCCACCAAGATACTCATCAATTTACTAAAAAATCTAAAAAAACAGAAACAAAAACAAAAAACCTGCACAAAAACAAACCAAGAAACTCTGATAACATCAAAAAAAATCCGTGTGAGAAAATGATTACATCACCACACAAAGTCTTTAGAATCTTATATTTCATAAAAGACAATGATAAAAAAGTACAAACATTTCCATGAGAAGCAAAAGAAAAAAATCATATAAGTAAGTACAAGAAACTACTAGCATTTTTCAGTGCATTTATGTAGAAGCCTTTCATATCTTAATAAATAACATTATCTTAAGTACACTTCCTCTTCCTGATAAACAGCATTATGACTATTTTAGATCTCTCGACTGGCATATTTACAAATCCAAGGCAATAAGTCTACAGTACTAACATTTATCTGAAAAGTACATAAAGAAGTAGACCAGAAACAAAGGCCAAATAAAATGACACAAAATCTGCTTTTATTTGTTGGAAGTCTCCAAAAGGAGAAGACAATATTGGATTTTTTCTCCCATTTTGCTTTAAAATGGGTATTAATATCTTGGTTGGAAATAAGTAAAAGCAAGTTTTCAATACATAATTTTAAATTTATATAATATTGTAGATAAGATTCTTTCACTGAACACAGTTTCATAAAATATGAACAGAAACTTATATGTAAAACAAAATCTTTAAACCCTAGCTTTGGCAAAGACATGATATGCCTACTGTGAATTAGACATAGCTTTGCAGTGAATGCATGTGCACGTCCCCCTGCTGCTTTTCTATAAAGTGGCCCATCCACCATTACTTCTTTTTCTAGCTCATAAATTCCCAAACATATTTGGCCTACTGCCTCTTTACCAGAAAAAAAATTAGTGCGCACCCACCCCCATCCCCACCCCCGACAATCAAAAACATATACTAGAGCCCATAAAGCAGGATAAAATGTAGGGATCTGCTTTTACAGCATTCCTTGGATCATTCAAGTACCTCCCATACTTCACAACCTGCCCAGGGGTGCCATCGCCCACTGGAAGAAACACCTCTCATCTCGAAAGGCAAACCAATCTTCCCAGTAGTGCCAACGGGACCCTCCTAAGAGATGGGTGTCCTGAACACAGGTTTCTTGAGACCAAGAAATTTAGAAGTTATTGAAGGAGGGCTTCATAATTTAGAAAGATTTTGATTTATGTGAATTGATTTGCTAATAAATAAAATAATACTATTTCTGTAGCCACACCGGTACATGGTGCCTGATTCTAGGTGTGAGTTGAGAAGGCAGTCAATATATATTGATGAGTAAATCTGTCACATTATAAAAAGATAGCCTGCATCTGTAATATAGTCCTTCACGGTGATAGACTTGTAAGATGGCAAAGTTCTGCCACTCTTTGGGAAACATACAAGGTCATTGCTTAGAAGCAAAAATACATTTTACTTCTGCATTTAAGAACTGCCAAAAGCACATGTGAGCCACTCCTAAAATAAAAATTGTTCAACTCAGTGCAAGAAAATAAGGCAAACACAAGTTCCCTTGAAACTGTAAAATGTATTTCAAAATGGAAAGACACGAAAATGTTGGCAGCTTTCAATTAAAAAGAAGAAAAACAAGTTTCCTTAATAGGAGACAGAAACAGCCCTAGTTCTCCCTTTCACTTAAATATTTAAGTATTATCTGATTAATTATGTTCCTATTCCTCATTTCCTTGATCAATGCATGTTAACATTCTCAATCCACTTGCTTTCATTTCATCAGAATTTTAAAAATTGGATGGCTATGAGAAATAGAAAATTAGCAGAAATAAAACTTAAGTATAAAATCTCCATTTTTCAGGAGACTTGATTTTTCATTATGTATTTTTTTAGTGCCATACCCCATTCCACCTCACCCCCCCCCCAAAAAAAAAAGATGTAACATTTGGGGAAATATTTTCAGAAATAAATTGTTTGGTACTAAAACAATTACTAAAAAACAACTATCAGTTTTCTCAAAGTGATCATTTTAATAATTAGATTATTCCATTTGTGGTCATTTGTGTGACCAATATTGCCATAAAGAATGAAATTTCTGGGGCTGAGCCCCGGTAGCGTAGTGGTTGTGTGCAGGACTGCGGCCCACTGGGACAGAGGTTCAATTCCAGCAGTGGGGCTGGGCCTCCTACTCCCACCACCGGAGAGGAGTGATGCCAAAAAAAAAAAAAGAATGACATTTCTGACTTAAACTTAGGACCTGAGATAAACATCTTTCCACATTAGGTTAGCAACAAGCTGTGAGGCCAATGTCACTCAAATATTTCTATGTGATTGATATTCTTCACTGTTGATGTTTATATTTTTGTCTTCAATTTGTGAAAATAACTTACAGTAGTTTAAAGAATCTTTGGTTAACTTTGGTAATTCTCAAAGTACAGGTGGGCATTGCTTGGTTCTGCCACAGAAAACAAAACCCAGATTTAAAAAAAAATAAAGTAATATACTTGATGTCAGGCATTGAGATGAGTTTTCAGAGACATGTAATTTTATGTTAAGATAATGCATGTAAATAACTATGTTTTAATGCAACTCCATGACACTTTTGATGAGGGAACTTTAATAACACAAAAAGTTAATTATTTAAAAGTAATATATAGTTTGAATTGAATTAGCCAACCTTAAGAGTCCTCTCCAAACCTGAAATTTTATGATTCTGAGACTTACATTTTAATCTAATAAGCATTTATCTTCATAAAAATAGAACATTCAATCTAATACTATAATCCATTTTATAAGTATTACTGGGCTTTCCATAGCTCATTCTCTTAAAAATAATACTTAAAAGAAGATACTTTTTTTTTTTGGCTCATCTGAACTGGAAGTAATAAAAGTGCTGTTCACTATGAAGTAAAAAAAAATACAGTGTACAAATACAAACAACCTTGGGAACATTGTTTAGGCACAAAATCCCTGACACTCATACAAGAGGTACATGAAATACATTTAACATAAAGAAGTTCTTTATACAATGTCACATCACAACTCTTTAAGATTTTCTTGGTAATACTCATGCAATATGCATAAATGATATGGTTGTGATTTAGCAAATCTGATAAGATTTCAAGCAAGGCAAAAATAGACTATATTGGTAGGAAGAAAAGCTGCTATGCCCTTTTCTCTTACCCTTCAAAACTCTTGAGGATTTGGTGACTTCTATACAAAAGGCTGCAGGTCTATCGCTCAAAACTAGTGGAACAGTTTGCTGTATTCATTGGCTGTCAATGATTGACATTTCCTGAATTTCACACAAGGGTTAACTTTTGTTTAGCGACCAGCTTAAGCATATACTGTGATTCCCATGCAAAAAAAAAAAAAAAAGCCTATAAAAGTCAAATAAAGGCATAACCAATTACATGCGAAACTGCAAAACATCTTAGTTTTTAACAATTTGAACACATCCATTTACACCACATATGTACAAAATTGGTTTGAATGGAAATAAAGCATTCTCTTGAAGCAATTTATTGTTTGTTGTATAAAAATCTTTTCTGTGTAGGTAGCTCTCTTAACTTCCAATCTCAGGCTGCGGTTGGTCAATTCTGCAGTGTTCACCATGTGATGTGTCTCCAAGTGGCTGGGTGGGTCGAAGAAGACGGGCTGGATATTGTCCCACTCTGTAAACATTGAGAACGGCTGGCTCTTCTCCTCAGAGAACAGGGTGTCGTGACACATTCAAACAGGGACCTCCATGCAGAGAGAACTCCGAGTTTATGTCCCAGGACAGTAGTTTCTCCTGCCATGAGAGCTATCTCTTTTAATAGTCTTCGATTGGCGCTAACTCTGGCATGAGGTTTATAGATATATTGGTATACAACCTATCAACCAGTATTTTTGGCGTACATATTAAATTGTTCAATCCATCAATATACTGACGTTCTTTTGAATATCTTAATAATTTATACCTAAAGTATTGGAGGAAAAAAGGAGGAAGAAGATCAGAAATGTTTGAAAAAGAAAAAATGGTGAGAGCTAGGCTCAACATCCCCTCATAATTAAAAGTTTGAAAGTTCTAAGTTTTGGTTCTCAAGAATAATTAACCATCGCTTTAAGTGGGCATTTTTACACGCCTTAAGATGTCACCTAAGATGTCCCAGTGGTGTAGTGGTTGTGCACAGGACTGTGGCCCACTAGGATGGAGGTTCAATTCCAGCTCCACAGGAGCAAAGGCTGGGCCTCTTACTCCCACCACCAGAGGGCAGTGATGCCCCCAAAGAAAAAAACAAACGAGATGTCACCTAAAACATTACTTTGCACCCTTTTTACTTCTTGCTCTATGCCATCAAGTTGATGTAGACTTTTGTGACACTGTGGGACAGGGTAGAGAGAGTAGATGGCCCCTGTGAGTTTCCAAGACTTTAACTCTTTGCGGGGGGCGGGGGGGGGTGGGTAGAAAGTCCAACCTTATCTCACAGAGGGGCTGGTGGATCCAAACTGCTGACCTTAGGGTTAGCAGCCCAATGAGTAATGGCCACACTATCAGGACTCCCCATCCTCTAACTAAAAAAACCCTAATTAATAAAATGGTTTATGCTTTACTCAAGGAACTACTCTTTTTTTTTTTAATTCATTTTATTTTATTCATTTTATTTAATTCATTTATCAGCACTCATCATAATGTATACATACATACATACATAGATACGTTGTGTCAGTAGTTACATCTTTTCTGGGATGGGGTGGGGTTCTTTTTTTTTTTTTTTTGATTTGTGAGAAGTAAGCCAGTTTTATAGGGCAAGCAAGCTTAGGCAATTAGCATATTGTGATCTTCAAAATTAACAAGTGAATGGCAGCACAGCTGCAAGTCAGGCTTCAGAGGCCAGGGCTGTTTACAGTTACAAAGGCGACAAACTACAATCTTTATGTAATTAGTTTGTAATATTAAGTTATTAACTGCCATAATACATTCTAGGACTTTTAATATGAAAAGCATGTATGTATGTATACACAGACATACATATTTAAGTCAAAAATATTGCTTGGATGCATAGAAATATTTAATAAACAAAAACATGAAAACATGAAGCTTCTGTTTCTTGACATCTCCTCCCTCTAACGCTACACACCTCGGAAGGCAAAGAATTGTTCCCTCTTACATTGAAATCATGTCAAAATGGTAGCTTTGGTAGCTTCTATGGATTCAACTGTGATCTTTTCCAACGTCTGAGTTTCGCGAACAAAAATAAACCTGAAGGGGCAAGGCCAGGGCTTTAAAGTGGGTGAAGTTTCCCGTGAAATCCTCATAGGACAGCTCTTACTACTATTAAAGAATGAACAGGTGCACTGTCATGATGAAACAAATCAAAAATTCTTCAGTGCAACATCTCTGGCCTTTTTGTCACCTATGCAGCTGCCATTTTCCCAAAACTCCCTTACGATGAGTCCTGTGTCTTTAGAGAAAAGATATCAAAATTGACCCTTAACTCTTTGGAATCCTCCAGAACAGCTATCATAATGTTCTGAGCTGACCCCTTTGCCTTGACTTTAACTAGCCAAAGAGATCCCCCTCAGTTTGCTAAGTGAAGCTATTGAAACGTACCGTCCTAAAAACTGGACTTCCCCTCGATGGTGATGAGGAATAGACTTGTATTTCCCCAGGTCCCCCTCTGGTCTCGTCACATTATATCCCGCGTAGTGAACTCTACAACACAATACAGGGGAAAGGTCTAAGATCTTGCTAAAAATGGATTATAAGATTAATATTTAAATACAAACAAAACTCTGATGAACATACTGCCAGACATTTTAGTAGTATTAAGGAAAAAGAGAGAAACACAAAATAGAATTTAGGAACCTGAAAAGTTTTCCATCCCAAAGGATCTGTTCTTATAACAGGAAGACAATGTACTTAACACAAGTGAACACTATAAAAGTTCTATGATTAAGCAATGTGTATGTAGCTCAACTTACCTGTTCCACAGGTCATCATCTTCTCCTCCCCATCCCCAGAAGGCATTAGGAAATCCATTGATCTTTCGAAATTGTTCCACTGTCAGTCCACTTACACCACCAAAAAACTCCTTGTATGGAAGACTGAAAAGGGAAGGCAGGATACAGTTTCTCAAAGTGAAATGGCAACCACTGGCCACATAAAATCGGGGATCTGAAAATGTGACCCTACTGTCCATGTATACAATGGCATTGGTTAAACCACAGTCTGATCAATGGACACTATGAGCAAGAAACAAAAGACACTGCAATGCCAATGAGATCAATACTTCTACATGTATTCTGTTGAACACGGAATGCTCATTGTAAGCAAAATGTAATGGGCACTAGTGTGACTTTATAAAGTCCAAGTCCTGGTGTTTAAAACCATACAGTATTTTCACACCAAAAGTAAACTTGATCAAATATATCAATATCTATTAACATAATGTTAAAACTAAATGTGCATACTACATATGAAGCCAGTGGCTATCAGGCTGAGAACAATTCATGGTGGCATGGTGCACATCACATTAGAATTCTTCCATGGGGTTTTAAAGGGCTGATTTCTTGAAAGTAGATTACAAAAAGTTTCTCTGAATTGCCTGATGAACTTAACTCTCCCACCTTTTGGTCAGATGTTATGAAACAAATATCTTTTTTTAAAAAAATTATTTTTCAAACTCAGTTATAAGTGTCACTATGTAAACTGGGTGAAATAGATATCAGTAAAGATAAGCATAGCTGCTATTAAATACTTTGCTATATTCCTATAATGTTTGAAGTCATACTCTTGATTACTGGGTATTTTTCAGTACAATTCTTTTTAATGAACTGCTACTTAGGGAACTGTCTGTGTTCAAAGTGTGGATTTGTTTTTTTCTCCCCTTCCCAACATCACAACCCCAAGGGCATTGTCAAAGTATGTGATGTTTCAAAAATACATTGTCTTTAATAATCTACTGTCAAGTGAACATCCCTACATTGACAATCCTAAATAAATTCCTGTGGTCCAAAATATTCCTGGGAAGTGGTGTTCTTGAGGCCCCACAGAGGTCAGGTGAGTGTGTAGGATCAGCAAAGATAACAGGACCATGCATACAGCCTAAAAACCAAACCAAGGTAAATCTAACCAGAACTATACCTGTCTGTAAGGTGGAGAAAGCAAGAGATTCATCTTTTCACTAGAAGGTAAAAAGTGCTAGACTCTTGTGCAGTACACAGAACTAGGGAGAAAAAGCTCTCGCACAGACCTCTAGGCTTGTAGGAGACAGTGGTTTTGTCTGTAATGTGGGCCGAAGGTGCCAGAAGACAGGATCTCAAAAGACCACCACACTCTCCCACCAGGTCCCCTTGAAAGCATGAGTTGGGAAGTTGAGTTTAGTGAATACGTGTCACGGTTAAGGTCTAGGTTACAGAGGATCACCCAGGGCCCTCTTGTTTCCAAGGGTAAAGCAGGAAATCAGTGCAGTTGTTGTTACATTGGGTCAATTCTGACTTGCAGGCCCACTCATACAACAAAAGGAAACACTACTCAGTCGTGCACCATCTCCATAATTGTTCTTTGTGCTTGAGTCCATTGTTGCAGTCTCTATGTCTATCCATCTTGATCGAGGGCCTTCACATTTTTCCTTTTTTCGATGTCCCTCCACTTCACCAAGCATGCTGTCCTTCTCCAGGGACTGGCTCTTCTGACGGCTCATCCATTGTATGTGAGGTGCCTTCCTGACTTCCCAGGGGCGTGCTGTTGGTACTTCTTCCAAGACAAACTTGCTTGTTCTTTGGGGAGTCCAGGGTACTTTCAATGATCTCTGCCAGCATCACAATTCAAATGCACAGGTTTTGCTTTTTCTTCCTTATTCAATAGTCAACTTTGAAGATCACAATGAAATATTAGATAGCTATGGATAAACACACGTGTTTAGTGACATGTATAAGTTGGCGACCATTCATCATTTGGTGGACAGTTTTGTGCTGGATCCAGAACAATAACAACAAAGAAAAGACAATGCGAAGGTATAAATCAATAAACTGGCACATAAAATGAGAAAGCTCAATAAGCAAAAATCTCGAGCATTTCCTTTGACGCTGCTCACAATGGAGACCACCAGCCAGGAGATTGTGCGGCCACACACAGGGAGGTGGGGTGATTCCCTGGGCTGCCGTGTGTCATGGTCAAGAAGAAGTTCGGATGCCGGTAGATCAGCGGTTCTCAACCTGTGGCTCATGACCCTTTTGGGGGGTCAAATGATCTTTTCACAGGGGTCGCCTTATTCATAACAGTAGCAAAATTATAGTCATGAGGTAGCAATGAAAATAACTGTATGGTTGGGGGGGGGGGTCAACCCCCACATGAGGAACTAACTTATTGAAGGATCACGGCATGAGGAATGTTAAGAGTCAATGCATTAGAGGAAGCATGCTCCAGTCCATCTGCTGCTCTGCTTCCACTCTCTCGAAGCTTCACTCAAATTTTCAAAGTCCCAAAGGTATTCTACCCATCCTGTGATTTGTTTAGATGGATAGGAGTATTTTGTTCACTAAAAAGCAATGTCTTTCAGCATTTAAAAACTTCACCCAGAAATACTGATTTCCAGGGGAAAACCAAACAACCAAAAAATGGTTGCTGCCATTGAGTCAACCCCAACTCATAGCCAGCCCTATGGTCTCGGCATGGAACTGTGCTCCACGGGGTTTCGAGGCTGTCTTTTCAGAAGCAGATGGTCAGGACCTTCGTCCCAGGCACACCTGGGCAGACTTGAACTTTGAACCTTTACCAGCATTAGAAGCCCAGTATGTTAATCTTCTGTAACATCCAGGAACTTGCATTGTTTATAAACCATTATTTGTTTTTAAGTTACAATCATTTACTCTGGATCTAATTTGACTCCAGTGGGACGACCAAAATCGAGTTTCCAGAAATGCAAAGAATTTGATCCTGAACTTCAATGACCTCCCACAGTTACTCCCATATTTTGAGACCTGATGCTATGATCATACAGCAAGGGTTTTCCAATGAAGACAGAGGGCCACAACAGAAGCCATCTTTTCCTGTTTCAGCGTCAATTTATTGGCCAGATCATTGGTACTTTATGCTTCTCTCGACTCTGCAGTTGAGGCACTCAGGAAAGCTGTGTGAAGGGTAAATTCTTCCCTGCTCCATAGGGAATGAAAAGTGTGACTTTGTTCTCAGGTTAGACCTACACACTTTCATGTCAATTTAACTTCCTGCCTCGCTCCCAGTGACTTTATACCTTTAAAGGTATCTCTAATCACAGAGTATGAAAAGATTTGACTATTAGTAAAGGCATGCTACAACATCCAGAGTTTTGGAAGAAACAGGTACACTGCACAAGAGAATAGCTTCCTGATTTACCTTAGCGTTCCAGGGAGAAGCATAGGGAACCAACATGAGTTATATGCTAACCAAGAATCAGGCACAGAAGCCATGCAACCTCACAGCCCCCACATGATGGGCTCTACTAGAAACAATGGACAAGTAAATGAGTGCTGCGATATAAGTAACAAATCCAGTCTCATGGCTGTCGGACTGATGAGATGTAGGCCTGTAGGGCTCACATGTAAGCCCACATCTGTGACTACAGAAACTTGTCTCCTTCCACCACCTGACCCCGTCCTCAGAACTCTGTGAAACAAGTGCCCAGTGTGACAAGCGTCTGCAGACCCTGACCCTCTGTGTGAATGACCAGAAGTCAAAGAAAATGCTTGTAAGGCTCTTGAACGTTCTCGGACTGAGGAGTCAAGCTGTTACCAAGATAGTGTGGACATTGCAAGTCTACGACACAATGTCGGGAGTATGACACGCTACTTACATGTACATGTATTTATCCAGCTTTGTGGCAAAATGGCGTGGCATTTCTCCACATCCATAATAGTTGCGGTCATTTTCAGGCAGATGGTCCACATCGTGGAAAATGACACAGTCCCAGGAACTGTCTTTCATGGCCTCTTTGAAGCCCACATTGAAGAGCATCGCGCGGTTAAAAGGTTGTGTGCCAGTCTTGAGAGACAGTACCCAAAGACAAAAACAGAAATGTACACAGACCATCAGTTGAAATTTTAACATGTTCTTATGACTTCTCAGTCATGGTCAGCTAATAATTATCACACCCAAAACAACTACACGATGTAATACACAGTGTAGGTTTGTCAAATTTTATATCCGATATCATTGAATACCTTGGCAACATATGAGAAAACATAGTGGTTACCTTTCTATAAGCAATTTTTCATATTCAATTGTAAAATTCACATTCTTGTTTTACTTCAGATACACAAGCATACAGCCTATTCATGATGAAAGAAATAAAACATTAGGAATAACACAGGTTTTACTTTTTCAGTAAAACTTTCATCCTTTGTTAGGACTAAAAAGCGGTTATATTTCTACAGAAAGTGAATCAAAAGAGCAGTAACCCTTTTCCTGACACCAAAAACCAGAGAAGCCTAACTCTGCTACTATTGTTCATAATAAAGACCACGGCTATTTTTAGAGACAAAGACAGATAGAATTTATTACAACTGAACCCAGCTTCCTCTCTGCACCTTTTCCCTTTGCTGCTGGGGAAAATATACTCAAATGTACTGGAAATCAAATGCTTATTTCTGTAGCTAAATAAAATGAAAGAACTAAGAAACTCTTCTTAAAACCACTTCCAAACTATGAAACAAAAGCTATGGTCTGAGAATTAAGCTGGACGCACCGTGCAGTCATTGCAGACAGGACTCAAAAGGCACAGGATGATTGCTTCTTGATCTTATGTCTTGCACTAACTTAAAGTGATGTTAGACAGACATCACTTTATATTTCACCACCTGTTTCATCATCAGCGCGACAAAGAAACTAAGAAGGAAACTCCGTCACACAGCCATTACTGGCACATCAACATCAACCTTAAAAATCACTTTCTTTTAAGGTTAAAAAAATGATTGTTGTTGATGCTTTTTACATCCATAATATATTTATCTAAATATGTACTTTCTGGCTTACACAAAGTATTACTAAAAGCATGATAAAAAGTAAAAATCAGAAGTCCCATATCTAATCCATTTTCCCCCTTTAAGAGAAACACATTTCAATCCTCTAGCTGCTCACATCTTGCAATTTATCCCTTCATTTTTCAGCAATGAGAGACTGAGCGTTCTTCTTTGAGTCATTTTAAACATTGTCTCTGGACTCACTATGGCAATTGAAGGGGTAAGTCACCCCCTCCCCCTCATCCTTTCCAAACAGTCCTTCTTACTCAGAGTCATGATGGTCACTAAAGTGACCAGACACACGAATCTCTCAACTGCAGAGCAGCCGCCTGTTGGCCCGCACCTGGGGATGCACACGCAGTTTTGTGCATGTTTGCAAAAGAGACCCTAGCACAGATTTGGGGTTATACGTAAACTTCACTGAGTAGCCAACTTCACAAATGCAGGCTTTATGGACCCTGCGAACTGTGTATCTTATGACCTGGTAAAATCCATGACCATCTTCTGTCCAGTACATCCCGACTCATGGCCACCCTCTGTGTGTCGGAGAAGAACTGTTTTTCACAGGGTCTCAGTGCGGGCATCTTGTGGAAGCTGACTGGCAGGCATGCCTTCCACGGGGCCTCTGCATGGATTTAAACCACCAATCTTTCTAAGGCTGAACCATATGGGGCATGTGCAGACTCCTGGACATATCATAACAATAGCCCTAAAACTAACCCTAACCCTAACCATAAATCTAATGCCAACCCTCACCCATCTATTTTTTAAAGCCATGACATCTACGCAACACTAGATCTGCAATCAATGTATTAAACGAGCCTGGTGCAGAGTGATTGGAAAGGTCAGAATCCATTAACAAAAGAAGTATATATGAGATATAGACATAGGAATTCTATACATTTTACTGTGAAATAGGAGGTGGTATTAGTAAAAGGGCTACAAACTGGTTTGGAGAGCTAATCACATGCTAACTATAGTTTTGAGGGGCTTCTAAAATATCACATTAGACACAGGCTTTTGTTTTTAAATAAAAATTTAAATACCTTTTAACCAAGAATAGCCTTTAAACAAAGACGCAGAATATAAAAGCAAAGCAGGGCCATTTTAACTCTAATCTATCTCAACAGTCTGTATCTTAAATGTCAAGTAAGTCAATTTTGCTATCATCTCCATCAGAAGCAACCAAGCCCACATGGAAGAAGCACACCTGCCTGTGTGACCACAAGACGCTGAAGGGATCAGGTAGCAGGCATCAAAGAACCAAAAATTATATCATTGTAAATGAGGAGAGGTGCAGATTGGGGATTCAAAGCCCATCTGTGGGTAACAGGACACCCTCTTATAGAAGGGTCACAGGAAGGAGATGATTCAGTCAGGGACGAGTTTCGCAATGATGAAACAAACAACTTTCTTCTGGTTTTTCAAGAGGAGAAGATGCTTCCACCACCCTCAAGACCTCTCTCTAGGGGATGGACAACAGGGAAGTGGGTGAAGACATCGGACAGTGGAAGACATGACAAAGTTCATGAGGGAGAGAATGCAGGGAAAATTGAGGAACTGATGTCAAGGGCTTAAGCAGAAATGACCCCAATTCTACCTTACAAATCCAGCTAGACCAGAGGATGTATACTGGCACAGATAGGAATTGGAAACACAGGGAATTCAGAGCAAATGATCCCTTTAGGACCAGTGGTGAAAGTGGCGATATCGGGGGGTGGGGGGTGGGGGGTGGAGGGAAGGTGGGGTAAAAAGTGGAAACCAATTATAAGGATCTACATATAACCTCCTCTCTAGGGGCTGGACAACAGGGAAGTGGGTGAAGACATCAGACAGTGTAAGACATGACAAAGTTCATGAGGGAGAGAGTGCAGGGAAAAATGAGGAACTGATATCAAGGGCTTAAGTAGAAAGCAAATATTTTGAGAAGGATGAGTGCAACAAATGGACAAATGTACTTGACCTACAATGGATGGATGTATGGACTGTGCTAAGAGCTGTATGAGTCCCTGATAAAATGATTTTTTAAAGTGAAAGAAAAAAGAAGACTGAGCTTTCTGTTGTTCATTCTACTCTCTTCCTGGTTACTTCCATTTCTAAAAATAAAAAAAAAAAAACCAACCCACAGAAGCATAAATCTGGAAGGACTTTGGGGTATCACACAATTCTCTATCCAATGCAAGGTTCGTGTTTCAGTTTAGTTGATCCACACAAATCAGCTATTGAGACAAAGTCTACAGTGAAAGAAAGCGAGTATTTCATCACTAGTGGCCCCTTCAGCACAGCCAGCAAAGCATTCATATGGCTGTATCAAACAAGATCAATGACATTCAAATGAAAAGACTGAAAACAGGACAGCAAAGGTTCACTAGGTACTACTTCTTTTTAAGCATAACTACAAAAAATCTCACAACTGGGTTAAAAGCTATAGCACAATAAACAGCGAAAGTATTAAAGTTAAAAAAAAAGGTTTTGCTTTACTTGGCTGCATAACAGATACCATAAAAACAGTCACCAAAATATCAAATAGTGGATTGGGCAAATCTGCTACATACGATTTCTTTAAAGAATTAAAAAAAATGGCACTTTTTGTTTGTTTGTTTTTGTGGGCATCACTGCCTCTGGTGGTTGTGGGCGCTACCCAGTGCTGCTCCTGAAGCAGCCGCTGGATTTGAATCGCCAAGCCCGTGGGCCGCAGTCCCGCACTCAACCACTTATGCCACCGGGGCTCAGCCCCAAAATGGCACTTTTAAGATTAAGATGCACCTCATCCAAGTCATGGCATTTTCAATCACTTTACACACCTGTAGAAGTTGGACAGTGATAAAAAAATATAGCCAAAAAATTTCTTTTAATGACAGTCGTAGTGAAAAATATTAATCTGCCAGAAGAAGGAACATACATTTTAAGAAGTACAGCAAGGCTGTTCCTTAAAAGTGAGGTTGCAAGACTTCACCTCATGCTTTTGGACATGTTTTAAGAAAGGATTTTGTTAAAACAAAACAAATTCTGGAAAAGGCTATCAAGCTTGGAAGAGGGTCAGTGAAAGAGAGAAATAAGCTTAATGAGACAGACTGACATGATGGCTACAGAAATGATCATGACAAAGGATCAGGACGGGCAATGTGTCCTTCTGTGGATGCCCCCTAACAACAACATCCTGGCTCTCATTTCAGGATTCCTGGCCACCTCATGAAGTTGCTTCCATATCAGATTTTGGCTAGTCAGTAACCAGACCAAGGTATAAAGAATCCTCAGTCAAGAATTATCTCTGCTTTGCTATGGTTTTTGTTTTGTTTCATCGTTTTAATGTATCCTTGATTTTCCACACTTAAAGTCGTATACTGAAGTTCTCTTTCAGAGTTCAGCGCTCAGTATGTTACTAAAGTGATTTCAGCATAAGGCAGTGGATTCATAGTAACTAAGGCTTTGATTACAGGAGTCCAACAAAGTCCCTGAGGAATCAGCGGCAGCACTTGGCATCTCATCAAATCTGACTGGAAAACATGACAAGGTTCAGTAGAGAGATCTGGAACTATTTATAGGCTTCCTTTTTTCTTATCTAGGTATATAAGATAGGCAGGATTGTTTACAATCCCAAGAAGAAAATGACAGGACTGATGGTTCTGGGGAGACATGGGAGAGGAAAAGGCAGAGGAACGGGAAGGGGAAGCCAACAAACCCAGGGAAAAGGGGACAATGAGAGATCTAACATTGATGACAAGGAGGTTGTAGAATGCCTGGTGAAGTTTGGTCAAATGCAACGTGGCCAAGAGGAATTACTTAGAGCCACATGAAGGTAGATAATAGTGGGACAGGAGAAACGTAAAAGGAAATAGAGAAAAGAACTAGGAGGCAAAAGACATTTATAGATGTGTAAATATAGGCATGTATATAAGTCTATTATTGGCAATATATAACAATAGGTATATAGTTGTTTATATATACATATGCATATGTATTTTAAGGTAGCAGATGGACATTGAACCTTCCTCAATGCAAGAACACTTTGTTCTAATAACCTGGCATTCTGTGATACTCACTTTCTCAACATGATTGTGGAACACATAATGCATGCATAAACTAATGTGGAAAACGGATAGTGCTCAGATATTACATGATATAACGTCTGGGGGTCTTAAAGGCTTGAAGATAAACAAGTGGCCATCTATCAGGGAAACAACAAAGCCCACATTGAAGAAGCACAACAACTTGTGTGACCATGAGGTGTTGACGGGAACCAGGTATCAGGCATCAGAACATCCAAGACAAATAGTCATATTGATGCAAATGAGGGGGGATTGGAGTGGAGACACAAAGTCCATCTGTAGACAATTGGAAATCTCCTCACAGAAGGATCACATGGAAAGGACAAGTCAGCCAGGGTGCAGTATAGCACCAACAAAACACACAACATTCTTCTAGCTTTTTTAATGTTTTTAATGCTCTGCTGCCCACTCACTAGCGTGATCCCAGTTCTACCTTACAAAATTGGCTAGACTGGAGTGGCTGCACTGGAACAGATAAGAGCTCTTGACACACACACAATCCAGGATAGATAAACAAACCTCTCAGGAACAATAATGGAAGTAGCAATACAATGAAGGTAGGAGGATGTGGGGAGAGAAGGGGAAGAAAGGGAACCAATCGCAATGATTGATATACAACCCCTCAGTGGGTTGAGCAACGGAAATGTGCGTGAAAGGGGGCAGCGGATGGTATAAAGAATGAAAATAATAATTTCTAATGTATCAAGGGTTCACGAGGGTAGGAGGTTAGGGAAGGGAGGGAGGGAAAAAGAAGAGCTGATACCAAGGGCTCAGGTAAAAAGAAAATGCTTTGAAAGTGATGATGGAAGCATATGTACAAATGTGCTCACTACAATTGATATATGGATAGTTATAAGAACTATGATACAAGAACACTTTGTTCTAGTAATCTGGCATTCTGTGATGCTCACCTTCCCGACACAAACACTGAAGACAAAAAAATGGTGCAAAAGAAAACTGATGGTGCTCGACTATCAAAAGATACAGGGTCTGGGGTCTTAAAGACTTGCCGATATAAAAGCAGCCATCTGGTTAAGAAGCAACCAAGTCCACATGGAAAAAGCACACCAGGCTAAGTGATTATGAAGTGTCGATAGGACCATGTATTAAGGCATCAAAGACCCAGAACAGAAAATCATATCAATGTGAACTGGTGGGAGGGGTGTGCAGAATGGTAACCCAAAGCCCATCTGTAGACAGTTGACCATTGCCTTACAGAAGGGTCACAAGGTAGAGATGAGCCATTCAAGGTTCAGTACAACACTGATGAAACATACAACTTTCCCTTTAGTTCTTTAATGCTTGCCCCTCCCACTGCCCCCGCACTATCATGACCCAAATTCTCTTACAAATATAACTAGATCAGAGCATGTACACTGCTACAGATAAAAGTTCTCAACATAGGGAATCCAGGACAAATAAAACCCTTAGGACCAATAATGAGAATATAGATACCAAGAGGGAAAGGAGAAGGAGAAAGGGGAAATTAATTACAGTGATAGACATATAAACACCCCCCTGGGGGATGAACAACAGAAAAGTGGGTGAAGGGAGACAGCAGATGATGTAAACTATGAAAATAATAATAATTTATAATTTATCAAGGGTTAGAAGAAGGGTGGAGGGGAGGGAGAAAATAAGCTGATATCAAGGGCTCAAGTAAAGAAAATGCTTTGAAAATGATGATGGCATCATATGTACAAATGTGCTTGACACAATATGGATGTATGGATTGTGAAAAAAGGTGTAAGAACCCCAAATAAAATGATCTTAAAAAGAAATGAGGCTGAGCCTTGGTGGCGTAGTGGTTGTGTGCGGGTCTGCGGCCCACTGGGATGGAGGTTCGATTCCAGCTCCACGGAGCAAAGGCTGGGTCTCCTATTCCCACCACCTGAGGGCAGTGATACCCAAAAAACAAAACAAAACAAAAGAATTCCTACTCCCACCAGGGCAGTGATGCCACACACACACAAAAAGAAATGAGGTAATGTAGAGGCTTTCAAGAATAAACAAAGATCATAATCTCAATTAAAGGATAAAAAGTAAAATATTAAAAGTTAAGAGTATTTAATCTTATTCTAAGTGTAGTTATAAAATCATAATTTGATAAAATCTACCATTTATCGTATGTAATTAAAATGTATAAGGCTAGCATATTACTTTGCATTATCATCGAGATGATGCTGACTTACTGTGACCCTATAGGGCAGGAAAGAACTGCTCACGTGAGTTTCCAAGAGTAGAAAGCCTGTTTTCTCCTGAGAAGTCAGCTGCTGGTTTTGAACTGCTGACCTTGTGGTTAGCAGCTCAACATATAACCAGTATGCTACCAAGACTCCTAGCATACAAAAGCCATACATAATTGCAGAACAACTCATTTCACCAAGGCAGATTTTATTTTGATCAAAAAAAAGAAAAAAGAAAAACCTGAAGGGCAGATACATGCTCAACCAAAATGTAATTTGACTCCAAAATTCAAGGACCTGAATTTCTTGATTCATTTTAAACTCAGCATATTAAATCAATCTATCTCAGTGTTGATGGAAGTCCACTTTAAAAAATATTCTGACCTGTTCGATGACATAAAAGGCAAATTCCAACCGCTGTTTCTGGAGCATTGGAATCAGGTGCAGGAAAAAGATGGGAAGATGTTCATGGCGATTACGGAAGGGGATGAGGACTGCCACCTTGAAAAGAACACGGACACAGATATTAAGTCAGATCGCCACAGACGCCCGAGGCAAAGGCAGAAATCGATGCTCAGACAACACATTCCTGATGTTTTTAACGATCCACTCCTCATTGCGTTTTCTCACCATAGGTGGATCAGTGACCAAAACAAATACAGCCCCCTCTTCACGTGAGGCAAGCAGACTTCACTGACAAAGTGCACAGGTGGAGGTAAAAGTACAGCTTGGCTCAGTGTGATCCAAGCAGTCCTTGTGAGGCCAACATCAGGGAATTGGAAATGCTCAGTGGTCTGAGGCCTAGGGCACAAAGAAAGCTCAAGCTTACGAGTTGGCAAGAAAGCCCTCACCCTCATTATCCTGGAACCCAGGTTGATACTGACTCATAGCAAACCATCAGACAGGGTTCAACAACCCCACGAGTTCCTAAGACTCACAGTTCACAGGAGGAAGGAGCCCCAGCTTTCTTCTGTCACAGTCTGTTGATTTTGAAATGCTGACCTTGCAGCGATCAGTACACAACCACAAATAAACAAAGGAAAGACAGGGGCAGATGAAGGAGGAGTACCAGCCGGGAGTACAGAGTGCGACATGGGAGAAGTGGCAGTAGACATTGACTTGGGCTCTACAGGCTAACAGAAGGACACTGGCCTTTATCCTCTCAAAGCCATGGGAAATCAGAGATTCAATGAAAGGGTGAGAAAATCCGATTTGGTGATTGAAAAGACTATTTTAAATGCAGTCTGGAGAGTAGATTGAGAGGGTTGGCTCAGGAAAAGTCGTTGGGAAATGAATAATAGAGGTCTGAGCTGATAGTCTGCAGGAAAAGATGAGAGGTACCTAAATTTTTGAAACATTTATGAGACAAAGTAACAGAATTTGGTTATCAACTGAGCATTAAGAGTAAAGGAAGGTATATGAGTCCAAAGTAACTGCTAGTTCTTTTTTTTTTTAATTTCTTTTTTTTTATTATTATTATTTTTTTTAGGCATCACTGCCCTCAGGTAGTGGGAGTAGGAGGCCCAGCCTTTGCTCCTGGGAGCCGGAATCGAACCTCCATCCTAGTGGGCCGCAGTCCCGCACACAACCACTACGCCACTGGGGCTCAGCCCAACTGCTAGTTCTTAAAGGAGGTAAAAATAATAATCATTGGGGGGCTTTAAAATAATTGTATATTTTCTAATAAAATGGAAATTAAGACAAATAATATATTGCTTAAAAATACTCAGTGCCATCAGATCAGTTTTGACTCATATGACCCTATATTGCTTATAGGACATAAACTTCTAAATCATTAGTCTTCAAAGAATAAAAGAGTTGAAATATAGCTTAATAGAATATCTATGTTTTACTCTATATTGCAAAATATTAAATACTATATAGCTTTAACAGAAAATAGCAGAATAGTATGCCAGAAATTTATTAACATTTCACTTATGTTCCAGTTTTTTTTTTTACTAATGAATAGTTAAATGCAAATCCTTGAGAATTCCCATGTCTAGGAACTAACCCTACTTGAACACTCAGGGCATGGCATTAGATATGCTCCAGAGAAAATAGAAACCTATACCTGTGTGATTTATCAGGATTATAACGCCCCATCAAAATCCACCGCTGTACAGTAAATCTGGACTCACAGCGACCCTCTAAACTCCATGGCCCTGAGTTGATTCTGACTCAGCAAGCATAAGGGCAGAGTAGAACTGCCCCGCGGGTTTCCAAGGCTGTAAATCTTTACAGGATCAAACGGTCTCACCTTTCTCCCTTGGTGGGTTCAAAATGCTGACCTTGCAGCAGCGAACAGTTCAACATGCAATACCCTCTTCCACAAGGGCTCACGGGACCCAATAGGGTCCTATGAGGTTTCCAGGAGTATAAGTCTTTACAGCAGCAGACACCCACATCTCTTTACCGAGGAGCAGTTAGTGGGTTCACACTGCTGACTTTCTGATTTACCAACCAGTACTTTATGCTATCAGGGCTCGGATCCAAGATTATCAATGGGAGAAAATATAAAATGACTAAAGATCTTATTTTAAAAGAGAATGAAAGATGGTTTAGCAAAATTGAAGACAGCCAAATATTAAAATCCCAGAATTAATGTATTTTTAACACAGATGTGATAGTTGAGGGGGGAGAAGAGTCAATGTGTGCGATGAAGTAGATGCTCTTATATATACAGGGATCAGTTCCTATTGGTAGGAGATGCACGCTGAAGACATGTTCATGTACCAGTCAGTTTCCCTTTGGATTCAGGTCCTTTTCATGTGGCTCAAAAAATCTCCGTTGGCTTATAAACTGGAGTTCACAAATTGCCATGGCAACCAGACAAAAGCATCTGGGACTTCCATTTGTAGTTACCATGACTACCTGTGATGCTGGGAACTCCCTACTCAGTGGGCACTTTCTCCTGGACAACCCTATCAATGTCAACTTGTTCAAGGAATTCCCATATGAGTTTTTGCCAAAGTATTTCAGGGAAAAACTGAAAGGAAATAAAGAAGTTAGATATTCAGAATATGTCCATACTGCTTACCACATCGGAACAATATTAGTGTGACAACTTCTACAAAATTAAGTGTCAACCTTGCCCTGTCTGTTTTTTAAATTAATTTTCCACAAATTAACTGCCTATGACAAATATGAATACACTAATAATAGCTAAATTGATTAACACATGATATTTGAGAAGCTACTAATAACTACAGTCCATATTAATTAAAGATTATTAACTGAGTGATGAACATGAGCCAAAAAAGTCATAGCATACAAAGAAGTATTTAGAATATCAAAATTTTATAGGTTCTTTTATTTTGTTTAACCTCATAAGGAAACAAAATATTGTAGGTAAAAGAAAATAATTTAATGTCTTAGCAAAGTGACTTGGAAAATTCAAACAAGCTTCAGTAAGTTTTACTAGCAAATAAATTTCCAAGTTTTAATAAGAGAGTTACCAAAACATGGAACAAAATGGCTAGAGAAAACTTTTTCATCAAATTAAAGCTGGATTTGGTATGTCATTTGGTATGTCTCTTCATTCTGCAAGAAGACATTCTCTATAATCTGCAAATGATTGGCTAGAAAGAGATTTCAGTGTTTTGTAATCATCTACTTTGAGGTTTTAATAGTTTCATGTTAAGGTACACTTTCTTCCATGTTTCCAAATTTGGTGCTGGAATCACCCTCCAATTGATACATCTCCAGTGGAGAGAGAGTATCTGGTCATTATCCTCTGAATATTAACATTTCATCTTCAGAAATCTCTCCTTCAGCACTTCTTGTTCAAGCAAAATTATCCTATTCATTCCCACTTACAACCACCACCACCACCACAATCTTACCAATTTGTGTACCTAATTTTCTGCAGTACACACTTATCAAGAAAGAATGAAGGGCTGAGCCCCAGTGGCATAGTGGTTGTGCACGGGACTGTAGCGCACTGGGATGAAGGTTCAATTCCAGCTCCACAGGAGCAAAGGCTGGGCCTCCTACTCCCACCACCAGAGGGCAGTGGTGCCAAAAAACAAAAAAAAAAGAAATAATGAAGACAGCTATTTTTTCACATATATTTCCTTTATCCTGTCAAGATCATCATGTGTTACTTTCCCCAAGAGGAATGAGTGGTCTACTTGGTCATCTTCAGCGGGAATCTTGCTTCTTACCACTGACTAAGACTGGGCCAAACAGAAGCCACTAAACCCTCATTGCCCAAAGGTGTTCACCTTCATCCTCTTCTTCCTCATTTCCAGGACCTATTTCTCAAGTTAAAGTTACTTGATTAAAAAATAATCATCATAAAAGGAAAGAAAAAAAACAGGGCCTGGCTTCTTTCTTTTTTGAATCAGGATGTCAGAGGATAGAATTCAAGAATTGGCATTTTGACCAGATCCTCCCCACCTCCTTCTGAATAACTGGTTAAGGCCCCTTCTCTGAGGAAGTAACATCACTAGCTCCTTCCTGGCTTTTTAACCCTCATGATGTGAAAACAAAGTTGCCCAAGCCCTCAGTCTGATCCAAGGTAGTGTTTCATAGCAGAATCCTTTCAACAAGTCAAAAACCTTCAGACTCTCTTTCTATCTCCCTTTGAGAAATATGCTTACCTCTATGAGGTGTCCAACTGGTGCTGAAATCTTTCATTTACATCTGCAATGTTCAGAAGTACCTGGGATTTTCTCAAGCTCTTCCTTTCAGAAGATCTCAATTCCAATTAACTTGACCATCACTCTAACGTGGTAATTATTTTATTATTTTTTTTTAAGAGTGAAAAGTGCCTCAGAGGTTAAGAATCAAGTTGGTGGCAGATGCTTATCATAAGTCCAGCTGGCCTTTTCTTCTCTCACCACTGTGTTCCAACATTTGGAATATGATCTTACTTCATGTTAGAGGGAGAACTTACTTAGTTACAAATAGCCAGTACATTTCTCCTCCAAATGAGCTCCAAAATTGCTACTATGCTTTCTTGCTGTCTAACTCTGCACTGGACACCATATTCTGTGAAAGATTTGTACTCAAAGCTAAAACAACAGATTTACTGTTATATAAATGTGTGTATGTATGCATATATATACATATATGTGTGTATGTATATATGTGTGTATATGTGTATATATATATATATAAAACCACTGTCATCAAGACTTTTCCAAGTCATAACAACCCAACAGGAAAGAGGAGACCTGCCCCTGTGTGGATCTAGACTGCACGTCTGTCCAGGAGTGCAAAGCCTCATCTTCCTCCAGGGGAGTCTCTAGTGGTTTCCAGTGGCCAGTCTTGAAGCCAGCAGCAAACACATAACCCACTATATCAGCAAGGCTTCTTCAAATTATGAAACAATCCCAAAACAAAATAAATGATTGCTTTAGGTTCTCAAATTAAGCCTGATTCTAGGGAATTTCATGTCAAAAACTGCTGTCTGCTGATTTCCATGAAGTGTACAGTCTACTAAGTAGGGTATGCCTCACTAGGAAGGATAAGCTTTTCTCTTGGGAAATGAAAGGAAAGCAAACTACCACATTTAAAATCCAACATCTGAACAGACCACTAGAGAAAGAAGAGAACTCAATCTTCCTGACTCAAAATTACTCTACAATGATGACTATGCCACGTAACTGCACAGTGTGTGTGTGTGTGTGTGTGCCTATATGTGTGTGGAGGTGTGTCCTTGTTGTACCTTACACGAAAATCCATCTAAGGACCAACCTCCATGTTCTTCCTCAACTGTCACCGAATTTATGACTAATAGAGTGTGCTCTTCACTCATTAACATTCAACATACACAATCTGCCCCCAATCGACAGAAATAACTTCTTTGCCTGGGGCATTATAATATAAAATGGTCATATGTTATTTTTAAAATATGGCAATTTTCTATTTGGAAGTGGGGAAAGATTTCCTTATTAAATGAATCTGATCTGGCAAATAGTATTAAGACAATAATAAAGTAGAGTGATTTTTCCAGAATTTATACTGGAATCCACTTAAGCAGCTTCAGAGTCTGTTTGAGAGAATGAGAAATCTTTTATTGAATAATGTGTCACCATGCCCCAAAAAAAACAACCTATGTACTTTCCAAACTCAAGACAACACATTTTTTCGGTAATAAATTTATACACAATCCCAAATAATGAATTCAAGGTGGATTAAGTCTATTTTGTGAGCTTCACAGCATACAATTCTTTCCTAGCCATGACTTTGTGTGTTTAGATGCTGCCAGAGGACAATTGTAGCAGAAGACCACCATTTTAGAAGAGAAGTTAAAAACCATTACCAGATTATGATTACATCACAACCTATACCAATATAGCATTTCATTTTAATTACTTACAATTTTCGTTTTTGTTGTTTTTTTTTTTACTTACAATTTTCAACTGCGCTACATAAATGTTATTTTCTACTTAAACATGTCGGCATTAGACAAGTATGGCCTCCATCAGCAATATATACAGAGTATTGAGCGTAACTAAGGTTGAAATCACTGGTTTCCAAACTTATTTGGCCTACCCGCACCTTTTCAGGAAAAAAAAAATTATTCAATATCCCCTTGGCATTTAAAAACATTTGTGGTACTGTGGCCCCTAATAGAAGAAATGTAGGCACCTGCTTTCATATCATTTCAGGATTGTTCCAGAGCCCTCCAGGGGGTAGTGTCCCACACTTTGGGAAATACTGGTCTAAAACATGATTTTCCGTTATTTTTTAACCTCTAGCCCCTTTTTGCCCATATTTTTCAAAGAAAGTACAAAGCAGAATTCTAATATATCAGAAAAGATGAATTTTCTGCTCTGCCATCTGAAACAGAGGTATGAGCCCAAGGCTATACATAGCATGCTCTGCAGGGACTTTGGAGCACGACTTTTGAATTCCTGGGCTCTAAGAAGCATCACTTAGGAATCTCAGTGCTACACCCAAATTAGAAATTAGAACACTAATATCCTCCCCATGGACTCTCACCAGTACCAGCACTTGGCAGAAGTGGCAGTCTGTAATCTTGTGCCAATTTCAGGATTGGGAGTGTAAGGGTGGAGTCTAGCCTGTCATTCTGGAGCTGGCCAATGAAACTTCTGTGTGGGCATGGCTTTCCCCTGAGAATTCTGGGAAATCTGGCCGTATTTGAAAGACTCACGGCTCAGTCCCTTGGAGGCATTCTACTGATAAGACACAAGATGAATCCTTTGAAATATCCCAGAGGAGAAGTCACATGGCCTACTCTGATAGAACTAGAACTCTGAAGCTGGAAAAGCCACATAGAGACTTCTGCCAGTGCTAAGATGCTTGAAAAGCCACAGAGAGATCCATGCCAGTGCTGAGATGCTTCTATCACCACTGGATACATAAGACTCTGCACCCACTGACCTGTGATTGTCCTGGCATCATTGCATGAGTCTGTAGAGGAGGACTTTATAGATTGGTATCAGATATATAGGCTGATATCAGACTTATGACCTCGGACTGGACTGGGCTGGAATGCTTCCTCAATGTTCAATTACTCTTGTATATAAACCTCTTTCTTTTATACATATGCATGTTTATGAATTTGTTTCTCTAGTCTACCCAGACTAACACAGCAGAGTTAGAAAGGTAGGCAGCCAGAAGATTAATAGGGATAGGGGGAGGAGGCAATGACATCAGTTTTTCTCTTCCAACACAGAACACAATGCAATCTGTCTATCCCACCAAGGAAGGAAGTTCAAGAGGCAGAACACCCACGAGCACACATTTTGCAGGCAAATTTAAAGTCTGCATAAGTGTACCACTATTGAATCACATTTTAACTGTGAATACATAAGTGAATCCTGATGTCTTAAATTGATCAAGAGTTAATGGCACATCACTCTGAATTCTAGGCTTAACCTATTATTTTTTTCAAATGCAGTTGACAGTCACATTAATGAAGAGAAATTCACCTTACCTTCCATCTGGGCTTACAGTCTTTGGGCCTCCAGTGACCTCCTGGCTCTATATCTAAATCCTTGGCGAAGTGCTGATGGATTTCCTCAAAACTGACCTCGCTTACGTTGACATTAAGGAACCCTCCTGAAAGTTCAAAATCATGAAGAATAATTAGAAGGATTTAACTCAAAGGTGCAAGTAAGACAAAATGGTACCAGTGAGTGTAACAGTCTATCTATGACTCCAAGGTAAACTGGTTTATTTCTGTTGTTAGGACATCATTATCAACATTCCCTCTTTTCATTTTTCATTGTGATGATAAGTTATCTCTGAATCTACTATGCAGAGTAAACCAGGGGCCCAGGTGGCACTGCAGGTAAAGCACTGGACATAGTCAAACCAATGTTCTGAAGGAGAAAGATGAGGCTGTTTACTCCCAAAAAGATGTGCAATCCTGAGTGAAGGCGAAAACCGTAATCCACAAGAGGGAGAAGAGAAAGTCCAATGAGAAGGGAGCATATAGTAAGCCCGTGGGTAGGGTTGATAGGTAGCTTAAATTGTCTAGTAAAAAAAAAATGATTACTGAAATGTGAACACCCACCTAATTCACACACACAAACTATATGTATATGTAGCATCATGCACACACATTATAAGATTTTCAGTTTCCAAAACCATATGGAGCAATTATACTCTGTCCTATAGGATTGTTATACATCAGATTTGATTGGATGCCGCTAGGATCTCAGTTAAATAATCCAAAGGAAGTCAAACTGCTTATTTAAACTTTTCGCCCATCATTAATATGCTAAATATTTCTATTTTCCATAGAAAATTTTTGCTGCCATTACAACTTGGTAGGCCATTGTTGAAGACTGATGAATTTCAAGAGTCAACCTAAGGTCATAATAGCACAGTGTGTAAGAGATAAACAAGCCAAATGTTGTGGAGAAGGCTGAGACCTATCTTCTGCCCCCTGGGGAAATTATCTTACCTCCCTGCACCCCACCTGTAAGAAACCCTAAACTCACTGCCATCAAGCCATCTCCTAACTCACCATGACCTGGAGAAGTTAGGAATGTCTGCCTCATAAGGGGTGGTTGTATCAGGGATAAGAAATGGTGCACACGCAGTGCTGGGCACACGGTACCCCCTCATAAATGCCTACTACTATCACTGTCATCAACACTATTTGCAATTTGCCAAGAGAAAGAATCTGCAAACACAATGGAAAACATAAACATACCTATATCTGGCTTAACAGACATATATTCTTCAACAAATAAGTGATTTTTACTAGATAGATTTTCTAATTTATACCATTTAGATAGACATGATTTGGGGAGAGAACCCCATTTCCATGCATCTGATCAAAACGGGACTAAGAAGCAGGGATGGACACCACTGCATGATGGCTGACGTCCCTTTCACACAAGGTTCTTCCTGATATGCTGTGGAGAACCGTGTTCAAATGGAGAGCAGACTAGAGCCGCAGATCATCTTTCTAGCACGTTTAAAGTTGCCCTTCACTTCCCAATGGGTCCAAAGGCTCTGGAACACCCTCTTGGCAGAGTCCTCTCTCTAACCTCTTCTAAAAGGCAAACCAACAGGTGTTTGCTGAGGTTTCATAAGATCGAGTCTTCTGAGCTTCTCGGGGCCAGCATGGCCTAAGCTCAGCAAAACCAAACTCACTGCCGTGCCATCGAGTCTGATTCCCAGAAGTCCCACTGGACAGGGCAGAAATGCCCATCTGGGTTACCAAGACTGGAAATCTGTACAGGAGCAGAAGCCTCACCTGTCTTGCAAGGGGTGGCTTGTGGGTTTCAAACAGCCGACCTTGTGGTTAGCACACTATGCACAACCCATTATGCAACCAGGGCTCCTTCCATAGACGAGGGGGGTTCAAACTGTTCGTGTAAAATGTCCATTCCCTTTTGATTCCATTTTCTCTTGAACTTTTGGAGACCCCTTCATATGCAACACTCAGTGCCTCTTTAGAGCTCCTCTTGCTACTCTACACGCTATATCCACCTCTGTCCCCACGGGGAGAGCTCCCCCCACCCCCTGCCCACTGGACCAGAGCATGTAGAAATGCACAGGTCTGTGTTTTACACAGGAAGTGGGCGTGGGGTGTAACCTTCTAATGTCTGCTGATTCTGCTGATGAATTTGTGGTCTCTGACAGCCAAATACCTACTTTTTAATGTGACAAAATATATCAACTAATATTTGAGAGGTCAGGTTTACCTCAAGAACAGAGAAGTGTAGGACCTTGCGAGAGAGGGAAGGTCAAGCGGAAGATTGATCAGACAAGCATAGACTAGGACTCCGCTGACCAAAACAGAATCTAGCACTGTAATCAAATAAGGCTTACACAAATAAATCCGATGCATCGAAAGTCATGCCTGATAGCGAAAATGGTAGTAATTAGTCTAAATAATGAGCAGTTTGTAGAAGTGGCTGGGGTGTGCATTCTTCATGCATTGTGAAGCCAATTTTTCCACTGCCTTTCCCTCTCCCCCCTCCCCCCCTGCCAGCTTTGCTGCTTCATCAGCTGAAACTACCATGAATTGTGAGTTTTCAGTATCATGTGCAGTCTCCTTTGCATCACCAACCCACAGGCACTGATGAATTAAGAGACCTGCCTTCCACCTGTCTCCTCAAAAGGAAGGCCTCCTGAGCCGTGCCTCCTTATTTGCTGTCTACCCAACACCATCCCACACACACTCCATCCAGAGCCCACGTTTTCCTAAGAGCCCACGGCTTCTCTGCCCAGAAATTCTCATGTCTGAAGGTCAAGGATGACCCAGTGGCCTGAGGCTAACATCCCTGGGGTTAGAGCAACATCCCTAAGCTAGGAGGAGGTGAAGAGAGAACAGGGCTCTGGGTTAAACTTGGCAAGAGCAAATTATAAATAGGGAGGGAATGAAGAAGAGACACTAATACTGGTGGGAGGGAGGGAGTGAAGGTGGGGGGATGGTTGTTATGGAGAAGATCCTGCACATAGGAAGAAAATGCTATTTTATGGAAAGAGGCACTCAACCTGTTCTCAGTAAGAATACCCTGGGGAGACACACATGCAGGCAGGAAGGCCAGGCAGAGTACCCCTCCAAAGTGCCCCTACAAAATCTGCTTCCATCTCTGAGCTCGGAAACAAGCAGCACCATGCACACTTCCCTCGCTGACTTAGATTTCAAGGGTGTCTGACAAAGGCTCTTCTGAGCCCCTTGGACACCAACTCTCACACTCCACCTAGGTGAAAGAAATCTGGAAACTTCCACCAGGAATGGAGCTTTCTCTTCCCAACTCCGGTTGAAAAAGGAAATATACAATAAGTGCTTTGCCCGAAATCCAATTACTTTATCCAGAAGTGTAACTCATCAGCAAACAAAGGCAAATGGCAAAAAGCAGCACCTACGGAGTCGCTACAACCCTGAAGGCAGTGTGGTGCCCTGGCGACATCCGTCGTGGGGCTGCCCTGAGCTGCTAACCACCAGCGGACTCCACAGGAGCAAGGCAGGGCTCACTGCACCCAGAGGATTTCCGTCCTGCAGGATCACAGTGAGTCGGAATCAAGTCTGGCAGTGAGTTGGGTTTGAAGAGGGACTGGATTAAGACAGAAAGCACTGGAGAAGACAAAAACACCCCTCCCTGTTCATTACGTGGAGCGGTATGGTGAAATAAGTATCCCTATGTGACCTTAATCCTTGAATCTCTGGGGAAAAAAGCTTGAGAATGTTTCTTCTACCAGGGAGTCCTTACATTTTTCAAACAGGGGACTAGTTCGCTGTCCCTCCGATCGTTGGAGGGCCAGACTAAAGTTAAAAAAAAAAACAAAAAACTATGAACAAATTCACCGTGTGCCCAGGATGAGTTGGCAGCTAAGCAGGAAGGGAGCAGTGACAAAAACACCCAGCGGGCTGGCTAAATGTCCTCGGCGGGCCGCATGTGGCCCACGGGCCATAGTTTGAGGATGCCTGTTCATGAGAAGTTACTTTAACTTTTTACTGTAGAGAGTTAGTTACTTTTGTCCAGGCTGACGGGCACTTCCTTGGTAAACTGTACACAGCTTTGGTTGACTTTACCTAGTCCTGGATAGCAGCCTGCCTAGTGATGGACACGGATCTTGCAGGGACTAGTCCAGAGATGATGAAAAGGAAAGGTCGGCCTTACTGACAGGAGCTTATTCAGCTTGTGAATCCCCCACTGGGAGGTACAATGACTTTACACTGACAAACCCTCACTGCCCATGAATTAATTCTGACTCATGGTGACTCTATCAGGCAAACAAGAACTGCCTGAGATGGTAAAACTTTATGGGAGTAGAAAGCCCCTTTTTTCTCCATGAAGAGTTGGGTAGTTTCAAACCACTGACCTTGTGACTTGTCACCCACCATCTAATCCACTAGGCCACCAGTGCGCCTCTTTTAAACTGACATGGAGCTGTGTGTAAACCCACAGAGTTTTCCAGACTGGAAGACGCCAGAAGAGAGAAAGTGGGAAGCAGCAGAAGAGAGGGAGAACAGAGAAAAGACAGAAAGAGAGGAGACCAGGAAACTTATAAACCCAGTCAGAAGGGATCTACTGGCCCAGTCAGTGGTGATTGGCAAGGAGACCACGAAAAACTTGTCCTGAGAAGGCAGAGAAGAAAACTACCTGCCCTGGAGGAGCTGACGGAGCTATCGTGCACTTGGTAAGGGTGCCCACATGCTTCCCAATCCCGAGCTGGTCTTAAAGAACCACCGAACTGTTGCACCCTGTTCCTTACACACCCCTTAACTGCAAACACTGTGTGTGGCCTTTGCAATGACTCCCAAACCCAGGAGAGACGTGGAGGGTGCCGTGGGAGAGCAGGCTGGGTGAGCCCTGGCCAGCATTTGGAGACGTGGATGTATGTCTGCCTCTGGGTCCAGCCCCAGAGTCGAACAGTCTTGTGGGCGACACTCGCAATTAAAGGCGACAGGAAAGAGGGTCCAGGGGACTCAGCTCCATTCTCAGGGGAAGTGAGGAGAGGGAGGAGAGCCCAGAGTTGATTCAGCCAGGGTTCTTGGTCACTTGAGACATGCAAGCCTCTCGTGAATCATATCCATCAAACAAATGGGCAGAGAACTAACCTGGGTCTTCCAAGCCATCAAAGGGAAAACTTCAAAGGGAGTACAAAGCATTCAAGAGACAAGGGGAGCAAATGCTCCTTTAGATAAGCCACGAGGGGAGCAAACGTTGAGAAAACACATTTTAACTGCATATGTGAGGAGGCAGGCATCTGTAGGAGACAACTTTTTTTAAGCATCCATGCGGGGCACATGTGCTGTGAAGAAATATTCCCTGCTTTCAAGTTGGTTCTGACTTAGAGCCTCCCTAGTACAGAGGGCAGAACTGACACTGTGAGTTTTCAAGACATTTACTCTTTCTGGGAGTAGAAGGCCTCCTCTTTCTCCCATGGGGCGGTTGGTGGTTTTAAACTGCTGACCTTGTATTTAGTACTCCAACATGTAACCAGGATTCCTATCGATTAATTCCTAATTACTATCACTGCTCCCATCATTTCACAAGAGTAAAGGGAATTAAATCAAGGGTAAGGGGCAGCCCAGTCTTGGGAGGAGTCTCTAAGCCAAACTACTATCAGGTGTGAGGCTAACTCGGTTGGTTAAGGTGTCGTTGGTTATCTAGGACATTTAGTATAATTTCCCACTATTGAATTCATAAGATGTGAACTCTGTTTCCCATTTGGGAGAACTGGCTTCCAGTGGACCTAGGGGCCGTTAGTAATGGCAGGACCCAAATGATAGGTTCACTGTGATCACTGTGATGTGAATCATAAAGCATCACAACACAGTTTAAGGCACGTTTTTCCTATTAAGATATACTTCTTAAAAGATAACATAAATTATTATTAATAATAATACATAAATTATCTATATTTACATTCAGTCCTCACAAACCAGGAGAGAGGAAGGCGACAATTCCTCTCTCAAAACCTCCCGAGGTTGTGATAAGAGTTGTAAGAGCCCCCAATAAAATGATTTCAAAAACAAAACAAACCTCCAGAGGGCATCCACATGAATAATAATCTCATGTGACCCGCTAGCCTCTAGAATGGTAGGAAAACAAACTCTCCTTCAAAGCCGCTCACTTTGTGATAGTTTGTTTTGACAGGCCCAGGAACGAAAACAGCCCCTATAGCCCCATTCTGGACACTCTGGCTCTGGTCATTGCAAAAGCTGCAGGGAGTCCAGAGTGGCACAGCTCAGAGTTCTGTGGACAGCATCCATGAGAGGGTTCATTTCCCCTGGACAGGTCTCTCTGGCTAATTCTATTTCCCAAATCAAAAATTATTTTTAACTGAAGAAGGCACATCATTTTACTCCACACCTTCTCTTGGGCACCTGCATTCCTGATACTCCATGTTTCCGAGAGTCATTTTGCCACCAGTAACCTACTAGCTATCCCTTTGAAGTTAACCCTCAAAACTTCTGGATTTTAAAAGCCTTGTTGGAGCCTGCTCAACATCTGGAAATCTATTGTCACATTTGATGGGTCTTAATGTGTCCAAATTGAATAATCAAAACATCCAACATCCTGGTTTTCAGTCATAATTGGTATCCTCCTGACATATGCAATGTCTGTCCATGAGTTGAATGGATGAGCAGAAACTATCAATTCCCTACTATTTCCATTCATCTTTCTTTATCCCCATCCACAGTGCAACTTCCTACCTACCTCAGGTGGGAAAATGTACCTTTAATACATTTGTTCAAACAGTATTCTGTGTGTGATAAAACTAATAGCCCTGTACAGGGCACACTGTTGTTTTCTGGTAAATGGGTATGTGGCCCATGCCATGGTACTCCCAATAGATATAAAAGGGGAAAATTTAAGAAGCTAATCAGATGCATTTGACCAGTAGTGTAGGCAAATCATACTGGATATATTGCGTCCTGGAATGTTTCTTCCAGAATATGACCCTCAGCTCATCTTGAGGGAAAAAGCATGGGGTTTCCTTCACCCTATGTGAAACAAAAGGTGCCCACTTTCCTGTTTTCACTGTCAGCTATGAGGTCAGCTATGACAGCAGGCATTCTGCAGCCTCAGCCCCACACTTTGCAACCATGTATCTCCCCTCACCAAAAGCTTCCTGCCTTTAACCCAAGGTGACGACCCTCAGCCAGGGTAGTACCGGCTCACTTTCTGGTACCTTCACCTCCTGTACTTTATCAGGGTGCGCGCAGTCCCACATCCACACCCGAGCAGCCTGTCACCTCGTAGCTGGCTTCTACTCCAACCCTAGCTTTCTATGAAGGCCTTCTCTCTTTCTATCCCTTTCACCCCTCCTCTCCCACTACACTCACTCCTCAATCCCGCGGAGACGGAAAATCCACTCAGCTATGTCGCCATCTCTCCCATCTTTCAGCCTAGAATGAACTGGATCACTAACTCGGGTGATAGGCTTATGTAGAATGTGGGTTACTGGCCCAGTTCTCAAATCTTCTGGGTCAGTAATTGCCCATGGGGGAATATCTAATGGCCATTAAGCTTGAAAATAGACCCATCTTATCTGCTTGCCCATACTTGAGCCCTATCTCCCAAAGGCTCTAGAACCCACTCACCCAGTCTTTCAAGCAGCTAGAAGCAGCCACATGACCAATGAGATCAGTGGTTCTCTAGCTTCATAAGGCTGCGGCTCTTGAATACAGTTTCTCATGTTGGGGTGACACCAATCATAAAATTATTTTCATTGCTACTTTGTAACTCTACTCTTTCTACTGTTATGAATCATCACATACATATCTGATCTGCAGGATGTGTTAGGCAACCCCTGTGAAAAGGCCTTTCAGCCCCCAAGGGGATAGCAACCCACAGGTTGAGAACCACTGAACTCGATAGACTTGTAAGAGCTTTTGATGCAGGAGGCTCAAATAAGGACATGAATATTTTACAGCCTCAAAACTGAAGTAAAAAGTAAAGCAGTTGTTACAACAGAAATACCACAAATAGATGAATGACTTCAACAAATAGAAATTGATTTTCTTCCCACATAAGAGTTTAGATGTCCAAATTCAGGACAACTAGCTTGAGGGGAAAGCATGCTCTCTCTTCTGGCTCGGGGAGGAAGGCTGTTACCTCTTGTCAACATCTTGTCTTGGAGCTCTCCATATGTCTTGGCATCAACCTTCCCTTGGGTCTAGAATGCCCTTGGCACTGGAACACCCGGTCCAAAGATGATGCCCCACTCCCAGCGCTTTGTTCTGGGTCATAGTCTGGCTCCTACCTCTCTGCTTGTTTGTCCCTTTCCTTGTACCTCTTGTGAGATAAAAAGATGCTGCAGATTACATCCTAGAAAATTCCTTAGCATGGAGATCAAAGCTATTTCTTGAATAGGTATGCTGCATCTCTCCACCCCTTCCAAATGATCGGCTCATCAGAAAAGACTGTGTCATGGGTCTGACGGCATCATTATACAGTTGCCAAATGGCATCATTACATATCTGCCAACACACAGAAAATCATAGCTCAGTCAAACTGACACACATTTGAAAAGGGGAAGCACAATTCATCCATGACACAAAGACAACTCATCTTGTAGATCTCACCAGTGGCCAGTCTGGTCTCCATCCTGAACATTGCTAGTAGATGGTGCAATTTCTGCTTTGCACCATGGTCTGGGTCTTGCTTTGCATGCTCAGTCTCTGAGCCTAACTCGACCACACAGATGTTCTGGAAGCAACTCAGGACCTTTGCCAGGGAGTCCCTTCCCTCTTAAACCAGGAAAAACATACTCTATGTTTTGTCACCAAGAACCCTTTCACTTCATTTCTGGGGATTGACTTTGAAGTCTGAGTTTTGAATATTCCAGATGATCCTGGTGTAATTAATACCTAGATCACACACTGAAAAAGAAGCTCAGCTCTACTAATCCCACCTATCACTTGGATACCCGTAAACACCTCCCCCTTCCCCTTCCTTTCTGCACTGGAAATACACTTTCATTTTCTAGTTCATAAATACCACTGAAGGGTGGGAGAGAACACATAGTAGATTATTACGATTAAATGAGAGCACCTAACACATTGTTTGAAACATAGTAAGCTTTGAACAAAACAACTGGCACACTCTTTACACATCTGAACAACCACCAAAGCAGCTACTGACAAGTCCTTCCTCATTCCCTGCAAGCCCACCCAACTCAGAACAGCGCCAGGTTCTACCAGGCTGGCTTTCAATGGCTGACTTTCTGAAAGCAAAACACCAGGGCTTTCTTCTAGTGTGCTTCGGGGATGACTAAAACCACCAACCTTTTCATAAGTTGTAGGGGTTTTTTAAAATCATTTTATTGGGGCTCTTGCAAGTCCTATCACAATCTATATATCCACTCCTGGTGTCAAGCACATTTGTACATATGTTGTCACCATCATGTCCCACCATTTCCTTTCTACTTGAGCCTTTGGTATCAGCTCATTTTCCCCCTCCCATGCACTCACTCCCTCATGATCCCTTGATAATTTTTAAATTAATTTTTCATGTCTTACACGGATCACTGTCTCCCTCCACCCACTGATATGTTGTCCATCAATTTTTGTTTTTGTTTTTGTTTTGGGGGCATCACTGCCTCTGGTAATCGCAGGCGCTACCCAGTACTGCTCCTAAAGCCGCCGCTGGATTTGAACCGCCAAGACCGCTGGCTGCAGTCCCGCACTCAACCACTTACGCCACTGGAGCTCAGCCCTGTCGAACAATTTTTAAGCATTTGTGCCACCCAGGGCCACCGCTCGCTGGTTAATCCCATTTTCACTTATGACTCGTTGACTCAACTTTTCATTCCTACAACTTTTTAAAAATTTACTACTCTCTTCCATGCCAGTTAACCCTGGGGGTGCAAAGACTAAACACGTAGCCACTAGCCCACAGTCTGGAAGTGGGAGCCCATCAGCTGCTCCTTGGGAGAAAGCTCCAGTCATCTGTCTCCTGCAGGAAAGATGGACAGCTGTGGCCTTCCTCAGGGGCAGTTCTACTCTGTCCCAGGGGGCAGAAAGGAACTGGTGGCAGCATCTTTTCATCAAGTGACACAATCGTTCTTGCCCTTTTCAATATACACATGGTCTCTTATTTAATCAAGAAATAAAAGCAACAAGCGTGACTCTCCCAAGACACCACACTGTTGGTGGCGAGAGGAGCTTGCTGCCATTCTGGGACACCATTGAACTGACTTCCAACTCAGAGTAACTAATTCCATGAGAAGAAGCAGAATGGCTTTCCCGACTGTTCTACACGGTGAGCTTCACAGGAGCAAAAAGCACTCACCCGGTCCTTCTCTCACCCACAACAACTGGATGAGGTCAAACTGCCAACCCGTAAGCTGGCAGCTCAGCCAAGAACAGGGGGCCCCGGGGATCCTTTAGAGGAAGAAGGAGTCCTTCTACTTTTCAAGGGTAAGGCTTTCAACCTTTTTAGTTTTCCTTTTCCCCCAGAGCTGATCCTTTTGCTGCTCTCCATGGTACTTCTGGTCACCACCCTGTCTTGCCCTGACTCTGAACACTGGCTCAAGGTGATCTCTTCCTAAAAGGTCCCTCCCACAATCCCAACTCATTCCCAGATGTTATTCCACACTTTGCTCCTTCCCCTCCCAACGACTTGTTTTTCTAATTGAAGCACACCTTCAATTCTATTCCAGAACACCATCAATTAATTCTTACCCTATGACTCTGACATGTTGCTTATCTCGTTGATTTTATACTTGCCAAATCTTCAAAGAACGTTTCACACTTTGGGGGTGACACATGTCAAAGGAAATCTTTCTTGAGCGTTCTCTCCTTGTTGACTTCTGGGCCACATTCTCTGATTTCTCTCTTTTCTTCTATTGACCTTCCTTCCCACCTCTGAAGTGTTGGAAGTCTGTAGGGAGATGATCCTCTTTGCTCTAGTGCAAACCTCTTGTGTGAAATTCAGATCATTCTGATGCCCAATCAATTCTCCTGAGCTTTAAACGAAACATGCCCAAGTGTGACCACAGCTTCCCGACGCTTCAAATGTGCTGCGCCTATCCAGTCTTACTTGTTTCGGTCAATGACTGCCCAATCCCCCAAGTCAGAAACCTGGGAAGCAGCCCTGATTCTTCAGTCCATCACCACCTCTGCACAACAGACCAAGGTGGCTTCTTCATGCTTCCTCCTCTGCCCAACATTGGCACATTCCCTCACACTTTCCTCTTGACCCCTAATTGGTGTGAAGCTCCCCGACTGGTCTCCCTGATCCTAGAGTGTCTCCCTTCTCATCCATTTCCCAACCTCTCCGCGGAATAGTCCTTCTGAAATACAAGCCTCATCCCATTATCCATCTGACTGCTGACTTTAATGGTCCCTCATTTCTCTAAAGCTGTGCATTGCTGTGCTTGCCTTTTTGTTACTACATCTTGCAAAGCCCTGCATGCTCCCGTGAAATGAATGCACCCAAGTCCATCTGTCAAGACTCTGCAGCAGCCTCAGGACAGCCCGTCCTGTCCATACCCTGGGATTCAAGGAACTGGCATGGGCCTCACATTGCTCCACTCTTTCCTCAAGGCTCTCACACCCCTGCCCAGGCTTCCCACGCTACTCCCCACTCCACACAACCTCCAACCCCCAAACACTCTGTATCTTCTCAAACTAAGAGTCTATCCTTTCTTGGTATTGCACACCCTTCTTTCTCTCTGAAATCTCTTATTGCTTTCAAGAATGAACTGTTCTCTCACATTGTCATCGCTGTTGTGGCTGCTGTTGTGAAGTGCCCTAACGGTTCCAACTCTGTGACCCCCCGTATTAAAGAGCCATGCAGGGATTTCTCATCATTGGTGGAAGCAGATCACCAGTCCCACAGAGCTGTTGGAGAGATCAAGGCACCAATGATTTGGCTAGTGGATGAACCCTTAACCTCTGTGACCCTAGGATCCTTTACATAACACACAGAGTCGTTATCAACTGCCTGCCTCTGTGGTCCTCTCAGTGACTACAGAGAGGGTCACAGGGCTTCCTTCTGCTGATCCTGTGAGTACCCCCACCTGCTGCTTAGCCCATGGTCAACACATTGAGAAGAGCTTCCTGTCTCCCCTTTCCACCACAATCACGTGCTTGAAGGTTTGAACATCATTTGAGCTGTCCCCTCATTTATTTATTTCATAACATGTGCTTAGTGCTTCTCTTTTCCCTGATTCCTGCTTTTCATTTGGTTTATTTAAACGCATCCCCAAAGTCCTTGTACCATTTGTTATAATCGGGTCAGTCACTATAGAAACAGTCAGAGTTAAACTGTAAAAAGAGTGACTACACAATCATGAAAACATGTCCAAACGTCACTGAAAACCAAACCAATTTAGTGTCCTCGAGTGAGCTGTGGCTGATGGCGACCTCACAGAAGTGTGCAAGTGTCCCTGTCAGTGTGCTCAGCTGTCAATCAGTACAGGAGTAGCAAGCCACCTCATTCCCCCACGGTGTGTTTGAACTGCCGAACTCATGGCTGACAGCCCAACAGGTAAGCCATTACATCACTCGGGATTGCTGTATTTGGACAAAAAAAATGCAAGGGTCACATAACAAAAGGTAAGTCTATCTTCATTATAATACAGTGTCCACACCTGACATATTCCACCAGTACCTCACTCAGAAAAAACTGAAATCAAAACATCCATGCTAAACATTTGTTTTTCAACTCTAGATTAAGTGAAATTACCATTTTACTTCGTTAGCACAAATAGTCTCATCTAAGTTTAATGCTGTTGCAAGTGTATTTGCCCTCTTCCGAACCTGTAAATACGAACAATAACCAAAACATACTCCTCACACTGGTAATAAACTAAAGATGGTATAATTAACTGACAGCCTGAAATAAAACATTGCTGAAATCCATGAAATCTGAATTCCGAATGTGAAGAATCCAAACTTTGTGGAACCTGGTACTAGAACTCCCATCACTACTTTCAGGGGAAAAAGTACAAAAGAACTTATAGCTAGATAACCAGACGTGCACTTTTAAACCCTCACCTCACTTTCAATAGTTATAAGCAAATCAACTCATATTTTAATGACTTTCATCTAAGTATCTTGTATTCATTAATTTGTGAGCTATCCTAATATTTATATGGAGAGATATCATAGTCAATTATTTTGTGTGGTATTCTTTTTTTCTTTTAAATCATTTTATTGGGGGCTTGGACAACTCTTATCACAATCTATAGCTACATCCATTGTGTCAAGCACATGTGTACATTTGTTGCCGCCACCATCATTCTTTTGTGTGGTATTTTACTGAAAGCGTTCACATACGTTTTTCATTACGCTGTGTTCTCAGTCATCGACAGGACACAATCCTTTTAGTTACAGCATTAAGGACACACTACAAATAAATCTCCTTCACGCTACATGCTTAGCCTCTGTGTCCAGTCTTGTGACCTCTGTGAAGTCCGCCAACTCCATCTTTCAGAGATATAGGGAGGAGAAGTGATGACAGACTGAAACTGTTCTCTATCAAGTTCCCAGTTCAGTGCTTCATTTTAACCTCACAATCTCCCCAGCCGGTGCTGGAATGCCCATTTGAAAACCGAGGCTCTGAGTGCAGACCCCCCACTCCTAGTGAAGGGGCTTCCCTGGAAGGCTCAGACAAGGCACAGGGCATCATGTTGGCTTGTCCTCAGCACCCCAATTTAAGCAATTCTTTACCTGTACTCCTGTGGCCATATTTTCTACCAAATGCGCTCTCAACACCTCAACCCTGGTGACTTCCTGACTTACTCGTTGGACTTCTAACTGCAAGGTCAGCAGGAGAAAGAGAAGGCTTTTGACTCCAGTAAAGACTCCAGGCTCAGAAACCCGTGGCTGACCTGCCATCGTGCTCCTCTCTACAGGGAAGGGGGCCACAAAGCTGTGGGAAGCCCAGACACCAGCACAAAGGCAATCAGCAGGAGGCAAACGCAATGACCGTGGGTTCTGGCACTCTACTGACATTGGTTGGGAGAGGGGAGTGGGTTGGGGGGCGGGGGTGGGAGGAGCAAGGCTACAAAAACAAAAATCGTGGCACACATAGCAACAACAATATCCAAGCTCTCTTTCCTCTTATGGCCCAGCAAAGATGTCACAAGACTAGAGTCATGCAAGATTTTTTGCTTTTGTGTTGAAGTGCCGTGCCCAGGGTCTCATGCCTGATCAGTTAAGTAAAAAACCTAGCAGGTGGGCAAAGGAGAAGTAGAAGTGCTTCCTGGGTATTCCTTTATGCAGCCAGGGAAGCAATCCACCACTCTAGATCACAGGCTTTAACTGAGCCCACTGAGCCAGTTCATCAGTGTCACCCAGGAACTTGCTAGAAATGAACACGCTGGGGCTTCAGCCCAGACCTGCTGGATCAGCACCCTGACGCGGGGTTCCAGCATGCTGCACACCAAGGCCACCCAGGTGACTCAAAGTCTGAGTGCACGGCAAGAGAACGTGTTTCGTTACACTATAGGTATATAATATCTATCAAGAATAAACTGGAAAAAATGCTACAAATGATAGCATTTGAGAGGTTAAGACCTAATTTCTATGATGGGCAGAAGATATTTTTCTCAATAAAGAAAACCTAGGTAAACCCATTTAAAAAAAGCAAGTTTAGGCTGAGCCCCTGTGGCATAGTGATTGAGTGAGGGGGACTGCAGCCCATTGACTTGGAGGTTCAAATACAGCGGCAGCTCTCCAGGAGAGAGGCTGGGTAGCTCCCACGACCACCAGAGGGCAGTGATGCCGCAAAAACAGAACAAAACAATAAAACAAACCAAAAAGCAAATGTTGACATTAAGGATAGTAAAAGGCAAATATAAATATGATATTCAAAATGACATTCATGTAAAATTTTAATTACATAAAAATCAAAATTCAAAATTATTTATGCCAAGAACATCTAAAAATGAGAGAAAATATAAAAAATTATAGTGAGAGTCTTAAAATATGAATTATATTAACTTCAAACTTTTGAAAAATGTGTATTTAAAGCACAGTGTCCTGTCACCTTCCTCATATCATAAGTAAGAGTAAAAAAGAAAGTACAAACATCATTAGAAGGAAACTAAGGAGTGCTATATGACCTTGGGGTAAGAAATATTTTCTTAGGCAAAAAAAGAGAAAGTGATTGATACATTTGAAGACATCATCAAGTCAAGTTTCTGTAGCATACATGGTTTTATGAATATCATAAAAATTAACACAAATTCAAAACAAAACAAAACAAACAAACAAACAAAAAAACCCAGCTGAGCCCCGGTGGCATAAGTGATTGAGTGCGGGACTAACTACAGCCCACGGGCTTGACAGTTCAAATCCAGCAGCGGCTCTCAGGAGCAGCACTGGGTAGCATCCACGACCACCAGAGGCAATGATGCCCCCCCCAAAAAACAAAACAAAACAAAATTAATACAAATTATAATGAGAAGAGCTAGGGCTATAAAAGGTATTTATCAAACATAGAGCAGGCAAAATCAAAACTACCAAAAAAATGAACATCTAGTAATAATAGAAAAATCTAATTAATCTATAAGGAAATGAGAAGAACCATGACTAAGCCAGTCACAGAAAAGTTCATTTTAAAACACAAATAGGAGTGGGCAACAGCCAAAGTCTCGGAGGACATGGTTCCCAGTGTTCCAGTGGACAGCTGGACACCAGAGTCTCCTCAAGGGATCCAAGCCATGCCACTGGGGCTGCCCAGGGCAGGCAAGGGTATCTGGGTACTCAAATCAGCTGAAAATGTCTATCATTTGTCTACTGGAGACACACGGGGAGTGATTGTGGCTTCTGGCTCAGAGACAGACAAAGAGCTACAGGTATCAGTGGATTTTGGCGAAGGGGTGGGCCATGAAATGGTGGTGAGACTCACTGAGATGAACTTGCAAGAGTGGTTTTGCTTGACATGGTTTCCTTCAGACTATGGGGCAGGCGGAAAGACTTGGCTGCCTCATGGTGCAGAGGAAAGAGAAGCAAGCTTCTGTGACTGATGTTAGTATTCCAGGCTGCTCATAGAAAGAATCACAGGAAGACAGATTCACTGCATCAGTGGCCGTTCCCAGTTTAAGGAGTTCCACTCCCACATGATGTTCCCTCTGGGAAACTCTGGCCTGGCAATCAGAGGATAACAAGGCAGTCTTATAGCTCCACTTGGAGGGCTAGCATACCCATCCCCACCCACTGGTGGGCCAAGATTGGAAACGGGGCATGCACTGTGCCTTCAACATGCTCAGACGCCCGAAGTCGGATCCACAGCATCCGAGCAGCCTTCTCCAAAGCCACACCCTGTAACAGAAGGCCAGGCAAGGCTGGCTTAGCTGGCTCTGCCCTGCTCTGAGTTGCTGGACAGAGGGGAGGGGTCAGTAGCTCCAGGAGTGTCGAAAGAGCAGCAGGGTTGGTAGAATGAGGTAGCATCCTTTATGAATATGGAGGATTTTTTTCTAAGTACAAGTAAAAGAGGGAAAATCAATTTAAAAAGAAACTGTGTCGAAGAGTGTGGAAACAATCAGGCTTTCATTTCCTCAGTACCACTGACAATCTGTTTTTTAAGAGCCAGTCCCCTAAGACCTCCCAACATTTACCTCAGATCCTGATCAGCTGCCAGCCTGAAAATGCAGGAAAATGAATTACTGTCTTGTCTGTCCTATCACGTGGGATTTGGGAATTTTGACTACTAAACTTACTCCACACCATTAGATCCAAAAACCATCCCCACGTTTGAGAGGGACCTGGGGTGTTCATGGGGATGGTCTCGCCCCACATCAAGTTTACGGGAGACAAGGGGAGGGGCGGGGTCGCTGCTCTCATACACTTCCCCTGGCTTCCCCACGCCCTCAACAGTCAGCTCCCCGCATGCATCCAGCACACCTCTTCCCTGCTTCCAGCCACAGTGTGCGAGGAAGTTCCTTTAATACCTAAGTGTCCCAAGCAAGGCCAGGCGGGGATTGTCCTCATTCCCAAGCCACCTGACTGGGATCACTCTGGAAATGAACTGCCGTGCAGTCCGGCCGACCCACAGTGACCCCACAGGACAGGGTCGACCTGCCCCCTGTCATTTCCAAGATCGCAACCGTGTTTGCGAATACAGCGCTGGGTCTTTCTCCCATAGGGCCACTCTAAACCATTGCAATGTCCTATTTGCAATGAGGCGCCTTTAAGTCAATAAAAATTAGCTAAAGGTTTACAAAGAAAATCCACAAACGTGAAAGAAGCTACTCGGACTCATTTTAACAAGAAAAGTCCAAAACGAGACGAAGAAGATGTCTTTTTTTTGGTGACTCTGTCAGATTAGCAAAACAATTAAAATCAGTCACACCTGTGGTCAGCAGAAAGCAAAAAAAAATTTTTTTAAATACAACCCCCAAAACAATGCACTCCAAGCTTTCCTGATGGGTTTTTAAACGGACACAGTTGTTCTGTGGAATGGTAAGAGAACTGGGAAGAGACCAGGCCCTCGACCAAGCTACGAGGCCAGAAAGCAATCCTCGAGGACACAGGGGGATCCAAGCCGTGTGGGTCTGCAGCACCAAGGTGTGACAGCAAAAAAGGGAACGCAACCATGTCCAGCAGAAAGGGAACAACGGGTCTGTGAAACGTGGCACTGCAACAATGGCCCAGAGCGGCATCTGCTCTCCTACGATTTTGCAAAGGAAAAGGAGAATCTGACTCATCTCCCCAAGGCCAGTTCCTAAGAGACAGAGACCAGACACACCAACACAGTCCAATCTTGTGGCTAATTCTAACACCAACCAGCCCAAGGCTCACCATTCTTCTCTGTTGGTCCCTGTCGTCTGCTGCGATCACCACACAAAACTCCAGACAATCCTTATAAGGAGGAGGCTTAGCAGAAAAGTTAACCTATAACAAACAGTTCAGGATAGCACGTGCTCAGAACACAGTTCTGTTCAAGAGGGCCTCTTCTTCGCCATGTCCGCAAGCATGCCTCTGACCTGTGTCCCTCACCTTCACCCTTCTGAGACAAGTGTTACAAAGCTCTGTTACTGCTGCTGACGGATGCTCACGGTCCGCTCCACCATAAGCCTCTGCCCCAAGGTGCTGAGCACCTTGTAACTCTACACTCCACGTGTCAGCAAACCCAGCTCTCTCATTTCAACGGCTGGCGGCCATCCACTCAGAAAATGAGCCTCCTGCCCAAAGGCACTAAGCTTTCTTTCTCCTTGGCCTGGGGCGCTTGGCTTATCTGCTGCTGCCACTGCTCCTCTGCCCTTTTTCTGGTGTCCCCGTCCTCTGCCTCTGGGACTCAGCACAGGGATCTTGGGGTGCCTAGAATATACTGTACTCTTGCTTCTTCTTGCAGGATGGCAGTGAGATCGGCAGTTCCTACTGCCGCGATGGCTCATTTCAAACCTCGCGGGGTGGCAAAAACAGACCAACCTCTTCATTCCACTCACACGCACCCATTGCATGGCCCCACTTGGTAAATCCTAAGAGTTACCAAGATTATAGCAAGTAATTCACTTCATCACAGGGGCATCTGTGCAAGGAGGTCCTGTGCATTAGTTAAGGGACATTGACTATTCTATACGTGACAGTAGGATGCTATTGTGAGGCGCTGCGAGGTCTATTTCAACTTATAGACACCCAAAGTGGCAGAGAAGAACCACGCTGCAGACGTCTCCTGGCTGTATGTAACCTTCACAGGGGCAGACTCGAGCTCCAACTCTAGGGGAGGTGTTGACAAGGTTTAAACTGCCAAGTTTTGGTTCCCAGCAGAGGACTTAAGTTTTGGCCCATCGAGGCCCAAAAGAAAATGATAATAAAAAGAAAGCTACATGGTGAAATCTACTAGGTCAAACTACATAAATTCATAAAGTTTTAAAAAGTTCGCGTATGTGCAAAAGGAGACCACACACAGGTTCTTCTCTGGTCTACTCTTAAAAGAATAACCTGAATCCTTGTTGGACTGAGAGCCACATGGTGGATAGCTTGAAGCCACCTGCACCTCCTGCAGAAAAAGACTGACCTTTCTGGTGTAGTAAATATTTATAGTCTTGGAAACCCCAGGCGGTCGCTAGGAATCAGCAGTGACCCAGTGACAGTGAGTTTGGTTTGGTTTTAATCATTTTACCCTATTTGTTGGACTAAGAGGCACTTCCCCCCCCCCCCAAAAAAAAAGTGGAGGGGAAATGAGGGTGCACCATCTGGTCCGAAGGTGTGGCGCCCCAGAACATTTGTTCACGATCCCATGGACCTGCTGACTGTCCACCGCTGTTTGCAGGCTGTGGGTTGCTGTGTGTTCGGGGGAAGTCCCGCCTCCTGGAGTCTCCATGTCAGTCAGTTCACACGATCGGCACACTGCACACCTCCTCTGCGTGTGCAGAACACTGACTGATTGACGGGATTAGAACATCGAGACAGGAGGCAGCTAGGGACAGTACCAGGAACATCCCGGCCAGGACTCTGTGAGGCAGTACAGGGTCCTGACAGGCAGGCAAAGAGCCCATCGTGGTAGGAGAGAGACATGGTCTTTCCTGCCATGCAAAGCCCTGCCTGTCAGGCTGGCTGGTGCCCTTTCATGGCAATATCAAGTGGTTTGAGTTAAATTACAATACTAATGTACGTGGTAATATGTCAGTGGTATACCAGTGCTATTTGGTTGAGAATAATTTTTTCTTGTTTTCCTGATCTAAAAAATGCGTGTGCCTTATGGTCAGGTGTGTCTTATGGTCCGAAAAAATCTGAATCAGAGGAACATGCAGGACTGTCACTCTCTTTTATATTTTTTCAACTTTTCAATCTCCTTCCCCCAAAGAGAAACCTGCTTGACATGCACCTCACACACTCCAACAGCACACCCCACAATATGATCTATGACCACCAGCCCTTGGCAGTCATGACCCGATCCTGATCACGAGGTCCTACTGCTGTTTCATCATAGCACAGAAAAACAGGTAAGTCGAAATCCAGGCTTACTTACGCATGTAAGGCAGTTTTTCTGGGCAAGGAAGGTATGGTGAATAGGTGAAATTTTCTGGAAGATATGTTGTTGTCTGAAGCAGATAGTCACTGGAATTATTGCCTTCAGGATAATCTGAGAGAGAGGAAGGAAGGAGAGAAATTTTACAATAACAGTCACCAAAAAAAAACCCTTGCCATTTGCTTTGCTCCTTGTATGAAATGTCATGACATTGTGAGAGGGCCTACAATCTGCACTCTAAAGAGTTCTTACAAGCAATGACTGAGAAAGCACAAGGAAGGTCAGGAAAACACAGCTGCGGCAGATGCTCTCGCATTCACCCCTGGCCGCACGAACCTGCTCGGACATGATTTCCTCAGGGAACCCTAGGGGCCAGTCTGAAGAGCAAATGCCATGAGTGAGCAGGCACAGAGAGAACAGTTCCATTCACAATCACAGACTCATGAAGCAGGAACACCTGCTCCCATCCCCCTCCCCCCTCTCCCAGGCCAGCCAGAGCAGAAGGAGGCGTAAACACACAACAGTGGATCCTCTGCTACCAGGGCCCCAGGGGGCTGCTGCTCCAGGCATCCACCGGAAAGTGGTGGGAGTGCTGCTTTCTCACTTTCGTATGCTGAAGAAACTGAGATTGGCCCACTCAACGTACTTCACTTGTACAGAAGTAAAGTCCATTCTCAATCTTTAGTCAACCCCTTCCCCCTCCCCATCACACACACCACCACTCATGGGTTGGGGCTAGCTGCTAGAAGACTGGGAGCTACAGTTCCATGAGCTGTTACCTTTAATGCTAGTAGCCCGCAGAGCACTTAGGCTGTTGGGTGAGACAGGCCACTGCTATCAATGCCTATGCTCTTTGGCATTGAGTTCCGATATCAATGCCTACATTCTTTCTCCAATACCTAGTTTTGTGATCCAGACAAGACACAGTTACTGTCTCATCCGTCAAATGCAAGTGGTCCCACTGCTTGCCACATTTTGCTGCTTTGAGATTTCAGGGAGACTAACCACATGAAAGTGCTGACGAGAGTCACTGACCCATGCAAACCATCGAGACTTGTAGCCAGTGACGCGGTCAGAGATTTCACTTCACTTGGAACCACAATCAGCATCCAGGAAGCAGCACTCAGGAAATCAACAACAGCATCTGGCAAGGAGCAAATCTGCCGCAAATGCGGGCTTTCTCAAGTTCAAAAGCCCAGATGCCCCTTGGAAGAAGAGGCTGTGTCTGACCCCAGCACGGTCTTTTCAATCATCTCTATGCAGGTCCAAATGCCGGAAAGTGAATGGAAGCACAGTATTCATGAAGAATCTGAAATATACCACGGGCTGCCAAAGAAACTAACCAACCCTTACTGGGTGAAGTATGGCTAGAATGCGCCTCAGAAGCAAAGGTGGCGACACCGTCTCATGCACTGGGCAAAGACTTCATGGCTGGTACAGAAGAGGGCCAGTCAAATAAGAGGAAGGTCCTCAACCAGACGGCTCAGCACGGCGGCAGCCACACAGTAGGATGATGAGGCAAGGTTTGGTTCTGCCGTCCACACGGTCACAAAGAATTGGAACTGAATGGACAGCACCTACCAATAGCAGGAGTGAGTGGTTTAGAGATGAGCACCTGACCCTGTCTCAGCTCTTTCCTGGTGCCTTTAAAAAATGTATTTATTGCTGCAGTGATATATATGCAAATGAGATGATATATCTGTATATAAAGCAAATCATTTGCTGACATAAATCTTTTTTTTTTTTGCACATCCCACCCAGTGATACGGCTTATACTCACTGAAGGATGCACTCATCACCTCTAGTTATTTTCAGCTGGTAATCACTTATCTACACTAGACATTTAAGACCCAGGATCTACAATGCTTGTCTTTTGTGTTTGGCTCATTTCACTCCGCACAACGTTGTCAAGGTTCACCCATGGCACTGCATGAATCATCTCTCCGTTTCTCTTCAGGGTTGAGTAATATTTCATTGCAGACACATACCACCTCTGTTTATTTATTTGTTGATAAGCATTTAGGGCTGTTTCCACATTTGGGTGATTGTGAATACTGCTACAATAAATCCTGGTGTACTTCTTGGGATGTTTGGACTTAGAACCAAAACGATCAAGTCCCAGCCCCTTTCTGGAGGAAAGCTCTAAGATGCACTTGGAAACCCCAACCCAGCAGTCTGCTGCTAGCAGAAGCAGCTAGATAGAGAGAATGAAAGTGACATGCAGTAAGAGACAAGTGATGGATGGAAATAACTCAGGAAGCTCATACAAGTTACCTGGGCCTTAGCAGTGTACACATAGCTAAGGAAGCGCTGGGAGATGGTGTAGGAAAATGCAAAGATATTGCATGTGCAGTTTCTTCTTTCCATCTTTAGAAGCCTGCTATGATAAGAGAGCATATTCTTCCATGAACCAGCCTATAGCAGCATCCCCATATGAGAATTCTCCTGAATGTCTCTCACCAGACGATCCTTAAAGAGCGTATGGCAAGACAAATCCTCCTAGCCAATGGGGAGACCAAGTAATTCATTGAACACTCGTTGTTTTGTATGATCAGGAATTCCTACCTCATTGACCTATGCCTAAAAAATTACAGATAGTAGACATAAAACAAGTGCCCTAGGGGTGCAATCAGTAAGCTCCTGGCTGCTACCCCAAAGATTAACAATTCAAGCCCATCCAATGACTGACTTCACGGGAGAAGGACCTGACAATCCGCTGCTCTTAAGTATTATAGCCAGGAAACCCTACGGACAGCATTAGGGCACTTTCTGTGAATTGAAATCAATTGGCCAGCATCTGACAGCAAAATAAAAGAAACACACACACACACACACACACACACAGTCTGCTGTCGATTCAGTTCTGACTTCTAGTGACCCTGTAGGCAGGTAGGCTTTCCATGACTGCAGCCCTTTACAGAGCAGACTGTCTCATCTTTCTTCAACTGAAGGAGGGAGTGGGTGTGAACCATGGACCTTTTAGTTTGCGCACCTAATACAGATAGCCCACTGCACCACCAGGGCTCCTTAACATCAATATACAGAAGTTTAATGATGTTATGATACTGGGCTCCTTAAAACCAATATAAAGACATCTGGTGATGCTATATTAGATATATAATATTTATCTAACAAATGGAAACTCCTACCTTGCTAGTGCTAAGTGCTCACACTCTTCATATGACTTATGTTTCCAATTACTTCCATCAAAAAACCAAGCGTTACAGGTTTTGTGAACATTTTTGGTCAAATTCATTGATTTATACCTTAGATTTATCATCAATCAATGAGTATATTTTTGATTATGAGTGATTACTATTATAAAATCCACTGGGGTTTTTGTTTATTTTTTTCATTTTGTTTATTTTTTTCATTTGAGAGATAAAGCATTCTTCAGAAATACACAAAGGAAAAAATGAAAAAATGTGAAAAGAGTTCTTAAAAATTAAAAAAATAAACTTTCCATAAATTAGGGAGGCAAAGGGGGAAATGTTGGTATGATTTTCCAGAATGAATGAGTCAACTGCCTCTAGCAAGAGAGGGGAGCGGGGAAGTTCCAAGCTGTAATAAGTAGCACTTCAGAATAAACACAGATGCTACACATCCACAGAGAACAAAGCTGGCCTGGATTTCGAAGCAGTAAACAGAAGGACCATCAGGTTTCTCAAAAGCAAGACAAAAAAAGAGAAGACAACAGCAGGAGCCTTGTAAAACCTCTCTGTGCAGCAAGCGTGTGTGTCTAAGGGCCAGGAAAAGGCAGGAATCAATAGAAAACTCAGCAAATTTAAGTTGAAGAGGAGAATAAGTAACATCTGTAAAATGTTTCACCACACAATAATAATCACAGCACTCTGTGACTCAGAAAAAACATTGTTTTTATATTCTCAAAGCAACAGCACTGCTAAACTGAAATTGCAACCTAATTGTGTTGGGGGATGATAGGTAGTGACGGTGGGATTCACCTGACTAAACCCACTGCCATCTAGTTGTTTCTGACTCACTGCAAGCCTACAGGCAGGGCAGAACTGCTCCCGGTGTTTCTAAAGCTAAATCTCTACTGGGGCAGAGTCTGACCGTTTCCTCCAGAAGTGGATGATAAAGTATCAAGTGAGTTTTTTCTTCCATGGTAGCAATTGTTACTACTGATAAATCAGGAAATAACTGGATAATGACTGGTAAGATGACATCCCAATTTACATTGATTGTACAGATGGATGCAAATTCAGTCCAAAGCTACAGCTTCAAAGCAGTAAGCAGCAGTTCAAAAGGTGTTCCTTTAAAAGTTGTCAAGACAACTAAGTACATGTATTTGTAATGCCAGGTACTGATGATGGGGTGGGGTGGGGACTCAAAGCACAAAAATGTATGTTCATAATACTGCCAAGTGATGCAAAGAAAAAGGAGTGGAATCCATATCATTATTATTTCTGGGTAATGGACACTATGGCTTAAAGCTATTTCTTTTTATATTTGTTTTTCTATATTTTTGAAAATGACATGATTTTATAATCAAGTGTTTATTTATTTTTAATTGTTTTATTGGGGGCTTATGCAACTCTTAACACAATCTGTTCATACATACATTGTATGCAAAGCACACTTGTACATTTGTTGCCATCATCCTTCTAAAAATGTTTTCTTTCTACTTAAGCCCTTGATATTATCTCCTTTTTCCACTCCGTCCTTGCTCCCCCCTCTCTCTTGGACCCTTGATAAATTATAAAATATTATTATTTGGTCATATTGTATACTGTCTGATGTCTCCCTCTGTCCACTTCCCTGTTATCCGTGATGCAGGGAGGAGGTTGATTATCTGTAGACCCTTGTATTCTGTTCCCCCTTTCTACTCCACCTTCCTTCCACCCTCCCCATATCACCCCTCTCACCACTGGCCCTAAAGGGATCATCTGTCCTGAATTAAAAGGAAATAAAGGAAGGAACTGGGAGGCAAAGGATATCTACAGAGATCTAAATACAGGCATAAACATAGATGAATATATTTATATGTGATGATGGGAAAATAGATATACATGCATTTATTTATAGAGTTAGCATTAAGGCAGCAGATGGACATTGCACCTCCACTCAAGTACTTCCTCAATGCAAGAACACTTTGTTCCATTAAATTGGCATTCCTTGATGCTCACCTTCTTGACACAATCACTGAAGACAAATGTGGGTACAAGCAAAAATGGTAAGAAAGCTGATGGTGTCCGGCTATCAAAGATCTAGCATATGGGGTCTTAAAGACTTTTAAGTAAACAAGCAGTCATCTAGCTTGAAGGCAACAAATCTCACATGGAAGAAGCACACCAGCCTGTGTGACCATGAGAGGTCAATGGAATCAGTTAGCAGTCATCAAAGAACAAAAATCATATCAGTGCTTGCCAATCTTCCTGATATAATTGCTGAGGACAAAGGTGTGAATAAGCAAGTATGGTGAAGAAAGATGATGGTGCCTGGCTATCAAAAGATAAAACATCTGAGGTTTTAAAAGCTCGGAGGTAAACAAGTGGACATCTAGGTCAGAAGCAACAAATCCCACATGGAAGAAGCACATCAGACTGTGTGACCATGAGACATAGCGAAGGGATCAAGTATCAGGCATCAAAGAACTAAATGCTTCCTCCCTCCCACTATCAGAATCTGAATTCTACCTTATAAATATGGTTAGACCAGAAGATGTACACTGGTACAGATAATCAAGTATTTTTAAAATAATCTTATCTGGAGAAGAAAATTGCCTCACAGGAGGTGGGGGAATAAGAAAATAGAAGATCAGTACAGAATAGCCAACAAAATTCACATCTAACATCGCTAAGTCTGTTCTGACACACAGCAATCCTGCGTAGGTTAGATTTCTGAACCAGTAAGTCATCCCTAGAGCAGAATGAATCTCTTTCTCCCTAGGGCTAACTGGTGGGTTTGAACTGCTGGCTTTGCTCTTAGCAGCCCATCATCTTAACCTCAGGACTATGTGGGGCTATAGAGAATAAGGTACTAAAATGAGAAAGAAGTTCTCTCTCAGGATTAGAACGCAAGGATAAGGAGCAATGAGATAGGAGACTACTGTTGTTATTCTTATTATTATTCTTTAATATATATTTTAATTACTACTTAATTTTTAATAGAGTTATTTATATGGTCTGCTTTTCATTTTGAATAAATGAAGGGCTATAATAATAAATACTGAATGGCAAGCACTTCTTTCATCTTTCCCTTCACAAGTGAGACAGCACACATACATCCAAAAGTTCATTTTACAGCTTTGGGGGGAGATTTTTTGCCAAGTGTTCCAAAAGAACAAGCGGGCTCGCTAAATAACTACAACTTATTTTACTGCAATAAAATGTACACAGCAGCATTTTAACCATTTTGTGTAAATATTCCATAGAGTAAAGTACATTTACCTCTATTGTTTAAACCAGGGGTGTTCTCACTTCTTCAGCTTGCAAGCTATATATAAAATGATCAAGTCAAAATGATCTACCAACTACAAAAAGGCAAAACATATATTTATTACACTTATCATAAATGCATTGAGAATTCTTAATATGTACAATGTATGCTTATATACTTTGCATAACCGCATGAGTGCATATGGCATGACACAATTAACTATGTACATTTGTTGTCATTACCTGAGTTGACTAATGATTTGAACAGAATGGAATGCGTCAGGGATGCACAGTGGACAGTAGCTGCTGACAGCCAGCCTCAAGCACACTTCCAAACGATCATCAGTCACAGTGGAAGAGTACTTGGACTACATGATCTTTATGTGGGAAAAGGCTCACATATATAAGTAGAGCCAAATAATGCAGTCAAGGAGGTAGCACATTTTCTCAGGTTTAGGTACTTTTCTTCTGCTAGTAAGTTTCAGAATTGTTCATGTGCTCCGGACTTCAGCCAAAGGTCGTCTTGTAGTGTCAAAATCTTCTCTTCCAGTCCGGAAGAGTTCAGGTGAAACAGTGTTGCCATTTTGGATGCAAGTGAATCAACCTCAGCATCTTCTCGAAAGGGAGAGCTCAGGAATGCAGTGACTGGTTGGAACAAAGCAAGTCTTGAAAGCATTTGACTTAGCTTGTCAGTTTTGCTGCACTTAAGAGCGTTTGTTTGAGCATGCGTTTGACACCTAAGATTGTATCTGACTGGCTGCGTTGTATATCAATTAAGTGATGGGATTAATGATAGGCTTACGTCTTTTTTTAATGCCATGTGATCTACCCACACTGTATTTGTGATCGACTTGTAGGTCGTGATTGACATATTAAGCAACCCTGCTTTAGACATTAAAATGACTTCTTCACAGCTCTTTTTTTTCTCATTCACAGGGAAAACTCTATATCCATTAAACAATCTCACTCTTGCTCACCGTCACTGAGACAATTCTGACTTATAGTAGCCCAACAGGACAGAGCAGAAGTGGTGCCTTTGGGGTTTGGAGACAGCACATCGTTACACAGTAGAACGTCTCACCTTGCCCCGAGGAGCCCACACACACACTCTCTTATGAACGACTAGGGATGCTTCCATTAACCAACTCCTGTAGGCAGGTGCTACCGAATCGGTCCCACCCACAGTGATCCTGCACCCAACAGCACCCTACACATCCCCACAACGGTTTCTGTGCTTGAGCCCATCTCTTTGAAGGCTTCCCTCTCTTTTGCTGCCTCTCTACTTTCCCGAGCACGGTGGTCCTCTCCTGGCACTGGTCCCTACAGACAACACGTTCAAAATACGTAGAGGAAGCCTTGCCCACCCCCACACCCCCCCTTGCCTTTAAAGAGCTTTCTGGCCGTACACACCGATGAGTCAGTTTGTCCTTGTAGCAGTCCAGGGTCCTTCCAACATTCCTCTCCAGCAACCAAAATTCAAGTACTGTGATTTGTCTTCCATCTTCTTTCCTCACTGTCCAGCTTTCACATGCAGAGGAGGTAGCTGAAACCCTGTGTGGGCACCTTCTTCCTCAAAGTATCGGCCTCGCTTTTCAGAGCTCTGCAAGGTCCTACGCAGCAGACAGAGCTCCTGCGAGGCTTTGAACTCTTGCCTGCTGCTTCTATGAGCATCGATTAATAGCTCCCCACATCGATCCTCTTCTACAGCCCCTGCCAGCTTTTATTTGGCACTTACGATACTTTCTCACTGGGCTGCTGAGCTCAAGGTCAGCGGTCTGAAGCCACCATCTTTCTCTAACAGAGACTTTCTATGTTTGAGAGAAATATCTGCATCTCAGAAACCCATCGAGGCAGGTTTCCTCTGTCCGGGAGGATCACTGTGAGTCAGACCCCACTCAGTTTTAGTGACACATTGGCAGATGCTGGAAGCGGAAGATCAATATGGTTATTTCCAGAAAGTTCACTGTCAAAAACTCATTCCTTTAATCCTGAGGCAAATTCTGAATTTCTTACTATGATAGAGTTAAGTCTAAATGTTATCTTAGTCTGCACAATTCAGTGATGTGTCTCAGTTATTTTTGTCCCTCTATTCTTAGCAAGCTATGATTCTATAACCTATACCAATACTGTAAAATGAAAAAAAAAAAAAGCTTTCTAGACATGCCTACCAAGCAAACTGCTAACAGTAGGTGCCCCTGCAGAGCTTTAATGGTTGGTGAAGTACTAATTGAAAGAAACGTCGGGGTTTCTGACACTGTAAATCTTTTCTGAAGTAAATAGCCTCAGCTTCCTCCTGCGGAGCAGCTGGTGGGCTTGAACCACCCAACTTGCGCTTAATAGCTCCATGCTTATCCCTCCCAGGACTCTTCTTGTTCACTCTAGCAGTGTCTGAAGGGAGTGCTGGTGATCGCGAAAATACAACAAACTGAAAAACCCTTCCTCCTCACCACTAAAAAACAAACAAACTTCAAAGGCATTTATACTAGCGAATCCATGTCATTTGAAGATAAACTTTTGTTTCAAAACAAGTTTTAGCCTCAGGTACAGTACTCTCGAGAACCCTAAGGAGTTCAACTCATGCCCACTGACGTGGAGAAAAGGCTCAGGCCTCCTAGGTTAAAACGTCCAGAGGTGTCTCCCTCCTCTGACGGTGTTAGTGACCTGTAGAACCCATCCTGCAATGGTATTGCCTTCAAACAAAAGGTCATTTAGGTGAGATTACAGCTCGGCCCCCGTGGAAGAAACACACTTGCCTGTGTGAGTCAAGAATTGTGAATGATATAACCCAAATCTGAAATATGGAATTGTTTCAGAGCTTAAATTGTGAACAGCAGAGGCCTAAATTCATTAGCAGGGTTCATACACAGCGTAAGCCACCAGTGAATGCCTTCTGAGGATAGTCAAGTGATTTAAATGGCCTTGTTATCAGACAAAGAGCACTGGAAAGTCCATTATGGGTAGATATCGTTATTTTGAAAAGTAATATCTTATCTGATCTCAGTTTTGATTCCTTTAAAAGTCATTTCCGGGAGGAAAGGATCAGTAGAACGGACTGTGATGATGTATGTACAACTCTTTTAAAAAGTGATTTAACAAGAGAGATGTATGACCTATGAATTTTATATCAATAAAACTATTAACAAATAAATAAAAGCTTTTTCAGTTAAAGAAAACAAGTGAGGATTGCGCCTCAGGTGAATCCCCTCTGACCACAAAAAAGGATGTGAACGGTCTTGCTACCATGCAGAAGGCAGAGGGATTCTGCAGACACAGTTAAAATATTGTGCCTAATCATCTGCTCTCCCTTTAGACACACTTCAAAGTTGCCCTCGTGTTTTAATGTTTTCTGCTTTCTTTTCGGTTAAGGTTCTCTCTCCGCTTTGCTCTTGTTATTCTTGTGAGCCTGTGGGGCTACTGGTGGTGGTGTGGGTGCTTTCTGCATGCTTCTCTCTATGCAACACAAGAGAGGTACACCTAGGGAGACAGTAACTGAAGGAATGGTTTCTTGGGTGATCTAAGGGGAGGTTGGGAGGATCTGGGGAGCTAGTGAGTACAAGAAAGAAGAAAGTCTTCTAGAATTAATTGTGGTCATGGCTGTACAACTCTTCTTGATATGACTGCCCAGTGGGTTGTCTGATAGTGTGGGTTATGTGTCAATAAAACGGTTTTTAAAAAGAATATTGAGTACTGATTTTACACTGATGGAAAATGCACAGTTAAGGTAATTGTGTCACTAATTTTATACACCTGTAAAAAGTTGAATTAGAAAAAAGTAGTGTGAGAGATATGTTTATCCAGCATGATAACAAAACATCAAAACAGGACCTGCAGAGGCTGTTTATGCAAAGCCAAACACTTATGGAATTGGGTTCCTTGGTTGGAGCTTTAGGGTCACGGTTTCTAAGAACATCCCCGTCAACTGGCTCAAAGCCTCTTTCGTGCTTTGGTTCTATCTCCTAGTTTAGAACAGAGACCAGCGTCTAAAATGTTTGCAAGCAGCCATTCAATATACGACAATCGGTCCCTATTCACCTGGAGCAGCAAAAGAAGGAAAATACAGAATAGGAGGGGAAAGAATGTGTAGCTAACTGCCTGCATTGAGCAACTTCACCCTTTGCCATGAGACCTGCAGAACTGGATGGTGCCCAGCTGTCATCACTGAATATTCCGGTCAAAGATTCTGTACAAGACTCTTGACCCGCAGGGGAATGCACAGAACAGAATTTCAAACTGTCATGGAATCCTGATGTTCTGGAGTCACAGAGGTTGGATGAACTCCTGCTATTAGCATCCTGAGATAATCTTTACACTGTAAACCAAAGATATCCCCTGAAGTCTCCTTAAAACTAAACAACCGGTTAGCTTCACTGTTAGCAAAGGATGTGTGCTTTGAGCATTGTCCTCTCTTAAGGTCTACCTATGTGGGCTTTAAGTGACAACCACAGCTCAAAAGATTACATAAAAACATGCGATGGGGGGCAGTGAGTCAAAGCTAACGGAAAAGGAATCGCTTAGCAAAGGCACGTGGGAATGGGTGCACCACTCAGAGAAGGTTGTCAGTGACACCGGATTGTCCATGTCGAACTGTCCACTGATGTTCTGCTGCGCATCTTCTCAGCATCAAAAAATACAGGAACTAAATATCTGAGAAGAAGAAGAAGAAGGCACTCTGCTGACCCCCTGATGGGGCAAGGTGCTGGTCTGAGGAGTAAAAGGATCTAGCGGAGCACTTAACTGGAGATGCCTGCTGCCTTAAAAGAGAGTCTCCAGAGGGCACACAAGCTAATAAATAAGGCTGGCTATTTTTGACTAGAAGAGTAATAATTAGAAGCAATGCAAGCATATTTAGCAAGAAACAATCTTACCTGTCCCGTTGAGTGTCGTATTTTTGTTTGTGTACAGCCTGATCATATGTCCTATTGTTTTCACGTTTTCTCTCAGCATGATGCCTCGAGCTTGTACCATAAAGAGATATGTGTTGGCTGTAAGAAAAAAAAGAGAAGATATCATGATTCAAGAAACCCTACTGAATAGGATTACTGTCCCAATTGGGGAACTTATCATTCAAGGCAGACTCAATCATTATCTCCAGAGGAAAACACAAAATTAGATTCCTATTTCCCACTATCATAAATTGAAAAAACAACAAAAATTCATCCACCGACTTGGCTGAGACTAATCAAACAAATTAAAATGTCAAAAAGGACCCCTCTATCAATAAACCATTTCCATTCAATAACAAAGTTTTTTTAAAGGCTTTGTATAACAAGTGCAAGGTCTGAGTTACATAATTTACATCACTCATTTCTATTTTGATTCCTCAAACTATCCTGCCTCAAAAAAAAATACTCCAAAGGAAGTAACCCCTTTGGAGGTGATTATAAATATATCATAACTCACTAGAATAACTGGTGGCCACTATAGGTCTTGTACATTCTCAAAGTGCAGAGTGAGAGATGATCTAGAATTAAGATCTATTTTTGCTAATTTCTCTCTGAGAATTATTCAACTTTTACAAGTCTACCTACTAGCAGTGTAACAATAAAACAAATCAAACTCCATGCGTATTTTAAAGTTGGGTCAATTAAATTCTCTGTAATTGATGCTATAAAAATAACCACCGACTCTCCATTTCTTCATGTAGGAAGGACAGTGCTGCACTCAATGTTCTCTTTTACTCTAAATTCTCTAGAGAGACAGTCAAGATATCCTATATTGCACTCACACAAAAAATGGAGGTTTGTCATCACGGCAAAAGCAAAACCAGAAAGCCTCAATTACTGAGTCTCCGCATTAAGGCAGGTTGACTCATAGCACCTCAGATGCACATGGTCCAGAAGAAAGAAGAGGAAACCAGTCTGAAGGGTCATGGGAACATTTGCCCAGTGGACTAGTGATGCGCTGTGCCAATACCAATCTCCCTGACCCCAAAGCCAGAACAAGAATCTGGCAGCCAACTGCGGCTGCTCTGGAAAGGATCATGGTCGAAGGTCCTTGACAGAGCAGGAGACAAATGAAGAATAAAACTCAGAATCATACGAGACCAGGCCTAGTGGTCACACAGAGAATGGGGGGGGGGGTCCCCTCATCCCTCTTTGCAGCCAAATGACAGGAATCTATAAAGAGAACAGCATCACTAAGTAGGTATGGGTACCTTAGAATAATTAGCCATTGGATAGTTTCTGTAAGGTCCAAGGGTTAGGAAAGAAGAAGACCTGAAGGTGGAGAAGACCAAGAGGATGAGGGCTGGGCATTGTCACACCGTGGACATCACAAACCATGACATGAAGCAAAATGTGCATGACCACAAAAAACAGATCTGCTCTGAAAACATCCACCTATTTCACAAGAAAAAGGTGTTAAAAAAGATAAGCTGGCTCTGAATACAATTACCACCACACCTTCAAAAATGAATGCAGAATGGAATTACTTAATAATGACCACTAATTTCCTGGGCCCTGCTCTATCTCAAGATGGTATAGAGGGATCAGTAAAATTTGGTAGCTAGTATCTCCTTTGCCATTTTCTTTGTAAATCTGAGTTTGTTCAAAGTCAGAAAACATAACAGTAAACTAGGTGAAGTAAGTCTCCATAAAAGGCATTAAAATATGACCATCAGTATTAAAACTCAATGTTTTCACACGCACAAAAAGAACAAAACAATCATTGTTACCAACTATTTCAGGGAAAGGGAGGTGAAATCACTAACTAAAAGGGAGATGCACATTAACTAAAAGGCAAATACAATAAAATAGAGATGAACAAAAACAGAATGATGAAATCAAAGAAAGACCATTGTAGGAGTACAAGAGTTAAAGGCAGCTGAGGGAAGGAAATACTAGTCTATAGACACTCCTGCAGCACAGTAATCTGTAAGTGCTTTCATGCCAAGCCCACAGCTTGCAGGCACAGAGAGGAGACTGTGACTATCACTGCGAACATAGACATAAAGGTTTGAGAGAAGTTATTTCAGGATTTCACCTTGCTACAACCTTTCTAGAAAGAGTACTATAGGTAGGTTTAACTTATTCTGGCCCAAACTTACTGTTTGGGCTTAAAAAAAAAAAAAGACAGTTTATGTTATGTTTTAGCTTTTCTGTGGACTTTAAGAGATGTGGGGGTGGGGGTGGAAAACACATCCAAAAAAGGCAGTCGAAATGTAAAAAAAAAAAAAAAAAAAGTATTAAGTAAAAGCCAAACTACCTTTTCCAATTCTTGCTAAACCAAAAGCAAAAGTTCAACTGAGACGACGGTGCTGAATCTTAACTATTACTTCATCCGATTGGCTTACAATGTTTTGGAATACCTAAACATAAGGTTGTGTGCAAATTTGTTATTAATACTGTGAAAATCCTACTACTATTTTGTCTGTACCAAACTGTGGAAGGAGGGATGTCACGGAGTATGGGAACCAAGCCAACCACACAAAATCCTCAGGCTTCTGGGAATTATGTTGAATGAAGCAAGGAAATGCTTGAGGAAAACCTGGGTGTGAGTTTGTGCGTACTGAAAGCCAAATTGTCACGCTATTAAAAAAAAATTAAAGTAACAAAAATTATTATTCTTTTCTTTTTAACATACCTACTCTTAAGGTGAGGAGGCACAGCCAGGTAAGCACTGGCTCCCCAACAAAAAGCCAGCAGCTCCAACTCACCAGCTGCTCGCTGAGAAGTCTGTGAGGGCAAAGCTATTCTGTTGTTCAGGGTCAGCAGATTCAGAGCCAACTCCACAGGCCTGAGCAGGGCTCTCCTGGTTATTTACATAAAGACAATTGAGGGGCATCGTGAAACCAAATCAAATGTAAGCAGTGAAGAACAGCTGTGCAATAGAAAGACATAAACAGATTCAAAATCTCCCCCAAAACTTTCCAAACACTAACAAAACTGTTCAGAATAAAGACGATGCTTGATGATGCCTGTGGCAAATTTACCAAAACGCTGCACTTAGGACTTTGCTGAAGCAGGAAGCCTTGGTGGCCCCAAGGGTTTAGAACTCCACTGCTAACAGAAAGACAGAGATAGAGACCCACCAGCTGCTCCATGAGTTAGAAAGACCTGGGGATTTGCTCCTAGAATTGTATGTCAATGGATATATTCGGTGGTGTAAGATGCAGCAAAAAGCAAAAAAAAAAAAAAATCAAAAAACCAAACACAAATAAGTAAATAAAAATAAGGGTTTCTAGAGGCGAGAGGGATGGGTACAGGGGAGCTGGTATCAAGGAGTTCAAGAAGACACAAATGCTTTGAAATTGTGACAGCAATTTGGACAATACTGCTTGATCTGATTCAACCATGGAATGTGATGATATCAATAAATGCTCCCAATATATCGATAAAAATTTAAAAGATCACAGCTTAGGGAACCCTATGCGACCATTAGACTCTCTCCTCTGGAGTCGCTAGGGGTCAGAATCAAGCCAAGGCCATCCCAGGGCACCCTGGCTTGGGAGAGGGGTGGCAAGAAAAGCAGACATAGAGCACTTCCCAATGAAAAACTTACAAGTTCATTGTGAATCATTTATTGCTAATGAGTGACATTGCTTATGTTCATGATTCTCACAGATTTAATCCAAAGACAAAAAGTCCTTAGATGCTCAAGTGATATTCATATAGAGACTTCTTGCTAATGGAAAGTGATATTCATTATCAAAGTGCTGCAAGACATGGAATATGAACACAAAATGACTCCTACTGTCTGATTTCCAGACACCATAAAACCTTGGAAATCTACATGGAAATAATATGTTGTCACTATCACTACTATAAAATATAACACTGTAAGCTTTTCAACAGGGGACTCCTTGAGGCAGATGTTTTCTTCAACTTCGATAAAATAATACCCTCAGACACAACTTCCAGAAGACAAATAAGGAAATTGCTCCCTTCCTGGCTATTGTTGTTGTTACGTAATATCCAGCTATGCCAACCCGCAGCAACAGCACCCAACCCCAACTACCACAGGGTAGTACAGTTCCTGGTCCTGTGCCGTCCGTCCTCCCAGTGGTTGCTACACACAGACCCATTCTTGCAGCCTAAGGCCTATCCATCTCATTGAAAGTCTTCCTCTTCTCAACTTCATGCGACAACTACCACTGCTTAATTAAAATCATGCTGTGTGTTCCCTGAGTTACTTCATTTTTGGTCTGCCTATGCATTGCAAGACATAAATCTAACTTATTTACCAGTTCTGCTTTATAAAGGTAAAAACACTTTAGTATTCAGAAAATAAAATTTTTTGATACAAAAACAGGTTTCAAAAGTCTCCAAGTGTCCTACTTTGGAGCAATGAATCGTCTCATTCTCAACTCAAGAAAAGAAACGTATTTGCTGTGAAGCTATATTTTCTCCACACCTGTCCAGATGCAGCTTTGGTCACTAAAATTGCTACCAGTGTTCAAAACCAAGAGAATCGATCTGCAGAGATCTGGAAGGATGTCCTGGGCTCTAATAGACTCCCACTCAATGTATTTCCATCTTCCTAACCAGTATGACACATGGCTGCAGTTTCGCGGTCTTTGAGCAAAAGAAGAGGTGATATTCTGCAGGGATCAGGAAGGAGCCCTTGTAGCCTGTCAGACTGTCGCTGCTGCCCCAGGGCAGTGGATCAAACCCACGGTGGATCTGTGGAAGAAAGATGTGTATAACTGTGCCCAGAAAGATTTACACTATTGGCAACTTTTATGGAGTCACTATGAGCCCTTTATGGAGACACTATGAACAGGTGTCAACTCGATGGCACTGTGCCTGATTACACTGGTTACGCTTTTTGATCATCGATGAGATGTAGTGCTAAAGCTAGAAATACATGTTGGGGAGCATTCATCTAAAAGTCAGAATTGGGCTGAGCCCCAGTGGCGTAGTTGTTGTGTGTGGGACTGCAGCCCACAGGGTTGATGGTTCGCATGCAGCAGCAGCTCTCCAGGAGCAAGACTGGGAAACAAAATGGGTGCATAAACTAATGTGGAGAAGAAAGCTGTTGGTGCCTGGTGATGAAAAGATACAGAATCTGAGGTCGGCTTGAAGTTAAACAAGTGGCCATCTAGGAGGGAAGCAACAATGCCCAGATGGAAAAAACACACCTGCCTGTGTGATCACACGGTGTCGACAGGATCGAGTACCAGAAGTTCAAAATGAAGCAATCAAACCGACATGAAGGAACATAGGCAAAATGGGGACCCAAAATCCACCTGTAAGGTTAGTGGAAAGTCCCTCATAGAAGAGCTATATGTAAGGGAAGATAGATCCAGGGTGCAATAGAGCACTGACAAAACATAGCTATCCTCTAGTTCTTTAAAATTTTTCTCCTCCCATTTGATCAAATGCAATGTATCCAAGAGGAATTACTGAGAGCCAAATAGAGGGTGAGCATGATAGTGGGACAGGAAGAAAGTTAAAGGAATTAGAGGAAAGAAGTAGGAGGCAAGAACTATTTATAGAGGTATAGATATTGGTGTGTATAAATGAAAATATATTAATTTATAATTAAAGGGATAAAGGCCAATGTACACATACTTATATGTTAAGTATTAAGAGAACTGACATTTGGACCTCTACTCAGAGCTCACTAAAAACAATAACCTGTTCTAATAACCTGGCACTCTTTGAGACTCAGCTTCCTGACACAATTGCAGAAGACAAAATGGGTGCATAAGCAAATGTGGTGAAGAAAGCTGATGGTGCCCAGCTATCATAATATATAGCATCTGTGATCCTAAAGGCTTGAAGTTAAACAAGCAGCCATCTCACAAGGAAGCAAATAAGCCCACATGGAAGAAGCACACCACCCTGTGATCAACACCAGGCTGTGTTGATGGGATCAGGTATCAGGTCCAAAAATGATCCAGATATGAAAGAAAGGGGTTGGGGTGAAGGCATAAAGCCCATCTGTAGACGATTGCACACCCCTCAAAGAAGGGTTACAAGGAAAGTAGATTCAACCAGGTGCAAATATAGCATGGATGAAACACAACATTCCTGTAGCTCCTGAATGCTTCTCCTTCTCCATCCCCATCAATACCATGACCCAGTTCTACCTTACAATGTCAGTTAGATCCGAGTACACACATTGTAACAGATAAGAACTCTCAACCTAAAAATTCAGGAGAGCTACAACTCTCAGGAGGATTAGCGGGAGTAGCAATATCATAAGAGTAAGGAGATTGTTGTTGGGGTGGGGGGAGATGAAAGGGGATACAATCGCAATGGTGGATATATAGCCCACTCTCAAGGGGGTGTGGGTGAAGGGAGACAAAGGACAGTTTAAGACAAGAAACAACAATAATAGATAATTGATCAAGGAATCACAAAGATAGGAAGGTGGGGGAGAATGGGAGGAGGGAAAAGAGGACCTGATACCAAGGGCTCAAGTAGAAAGAAAATGTTTTGGAAATGTTAATGACAGCATATGTACAAGTGTGCTTAATACGACTGAATGATGGACTGCTATAAGACTTGTGAGAGCCCTGAAAACGAAATGATTAGTAATAAAAAAAAAAAAGATCATGGAATGTTTCTACAAAATTTTAACTGTCTCATATAATTTCTGTTACACAGTACCTCACATGTATAAATACATGTATATATAATAACTATATTTCATTCCTTTCTGAAAACAATCTGCTATGGTCTGAATATTGGTATCCAAAAAAGAGATATTCCATTCCAGGTTCCAGAACTTATGAATGTTGTAAGTCTTATTCTGATTGGGGAAGCATAGTTTTTGTAGTTGAAATTAAGGTTCTTGAGAAGAGATAATCATCCTAAGTTATCCAGGAGGGCCCTAAACCTAATGACAGGTATTCTTATAAAACAAAGCAGGAGGAGATTTGAGATGCAGGCCCTCAGAAGAGGTGCTATACAGACAAAGACAGAGATGTCCATCTCTTGATAGAGTCTATCAGCCATCAGAAACTAGATGAGACAAGGAAGGATTCTCCCATCAAGCCCCCGGTGGAGTGTGACTCTCCTGGCAGCGTGGTTTCAAACGTTGGACTCCAGAATTGTGAGAGTATAAGTTTTCTGTAATAGTGGTGGTTTCAAGTCACTAATTGTTGACCATTTGTTAAGCAGCCCTAGAAGGGGAATACCACACTCCTCAATATCGGTATACTGTTTCTCAACGTAAAACCAAAAGTCAAGCATAGGTTTGAATGACCCTAAGGGGGCAAAAATTGGAAAGACGTAATAGTTCCCAGGCAGAGAGGAGGGGGAGAGAAAAGGAAAAAGAAACCCCTCAGTGTAAAATGCTCTGAAGGAAACCATAAGATGAGGGATAAGTCAGCTTTCAGTTTGTGCAAGAAGCAGGGTACCAGAGAGACATGTATAAGTTATGGAAGCAAAAGTGATTTCCCTTATTATTATCTCAATAACACATACGAAAATAAGCAGCATGGGAAAAACCACTGCTTACATGGGTCCCTGGCTATTAACTACAGATAATCTGAATCAAGTATTTCTGAGCTTCTAAGAATTCAAAATAAGTTATTGAATAGCCTGTTCCAGATACTGAAAGCTACCTTCTTCCCACGTCTGATCTCATATTTATCAAATTCATACACACTATTCTCTCCTGCTGGTAAAGCAAAATAGCCTCTCTTCTAGAAACTCAAAGTACAATCCTGAGTATACACAAAATACTGTTCATATTTTGCTTAGGATCGGGGAATTGATTGCTTGGATTAAAAACAGAAAAATAACAAACTTCTGGTTGTGCCAAATCCACTGCCATTGAGTCAATTCTGATTGCAAATAAATGATCACATTTCTCTCTCCAAAAATAAGGTCTGTCAAGAATATCCTCCTACAGTGAGAATAATTTAAAGCCAGGTGTAGACTCAAGGCAATCTGCACAGCAAATACTTACCTACCTATATTAATATCCTCCCACTGTACATGTAAATCACTGTCTGGCTAAAAAATAAAGAGAATTAACAAATTCTACTTTATCCCATTTTATTAAGTACCAATGGATACAGTAAGAGCCCTGGTGATATAATCCTTAAGGCGCTGGATTGCCAACCATAACAAGATCAATGGTTCAAAGCTACCAGCCAGTTTGAAGGCGAAAGATATGACAGTCTACTTGCACAAGGATCTACAGTCTTGGAAAACCAATGAGTCCATTTGGCTCTGTCTTGTAGGGTCACAAAGAGTTGGAACTAACTTGATGACAGTGAGTTTCGTTTGGGTAATCCTGAGAAGAGCCCTCCCACAGAGAGAAGGCTAATTTCACACAGCAGCCAACACCTCAAGCTTCCTGATGAAGAAACCGAAATAATAAAAGACTCTACAAAAACCCCTCAACACTTCTACTCCATTTGTCAAGTTAACAGTTTTAAATTTAACAAGTTATTTTTGGAGACTATTGGTGCTTGAATACCAATCAAGGTTGTACTTCTTTTGACTTTCACAACTCTCAATAAAGGTGTTTGAGGCAATAACATTGTTTGTTTTACTGATACATATTGAATACCTATTGTGGCAGTCATGTGCTTATGTTAATTTTATGATTGAAATGTAGGGGTGGAGTCTAGCCTGTTAATCTGGAGATAGCCATTGAGTAGCCAGTGAGGCCTCTGTGTGGGCATGGCTTTCTCCTGATACGTCTAGGAAATCTCATGATATTCCCTCGTGAAGATGAGAAGCTATCTCCCCCAGTTGTTGGGAGTTAATCTCAGAGACGATGAATCCCAGACAAGATGGCAGCATCCGAGAAGCTGAAGGAGCCGGAGGAGAAGTCACACGGCTTTGCCTTGATGGAACCAGACTTCTAAAGCTAGAGAGGCCATGTGGGGACCCCTGCCAGTGATGAGCTGCTTATGCCACCACTGGATGCTATTGCTGGACCCTGAGCCCTGGGAGTGAGGAGTCATGGGGAAACCCCTGCCGGCACAGGGACTCCACACTCACTGACCTGTGACTTCCTAAATTGGAAAGAGACATTATAGACTGTATCGATATCGGGCATATGGGCTAATATCGGACTAATGACTTTGAACCGGACTGGGTTGGGATGCTTTCTCAGTGTTCCATTCCTTTTGTATATAAACTGTACCCTTATATCCATATGAGTGTCCTTAATTTGTTCCTCTAGTCTACCCGGACTAACACACCAATCGTTTATCAAGCAGTGTGGCTTCATCGATGTTGCTAAGTGTCATCAAGTTGATTCTGATTCACAAGGAAACAAGACTGCCTGGTCCTGTCCTGCTTTTACAAGTGCCATTGTTGCAACCATACGTCACTGCATCTGGTCAAGGGTCTTTCTCTTTTACTGCAACCCTCTACTTTAGCAAGCACGGTGTTCTCGAGGCACTGAAGTAAGCAATACCAGAAATGTGGGTTCCTCTAGACACAACCAAGATACAACCTAAATCATCACCTAGTCTCCTTTGCAGCAATCAGATCATCAGTTCAGCCTAGTTTAAATGTAGCCCCAAATCCTAAATATGCTCTGGATCTAGTTTTATTAATGCACTACTCTAATATAAGATAGCAATCCTTGCTATCATTCGTTTATGCATTACTTACTGTCCCAAATAGTTTTTTTAATTAAATAATTTTATTGGGGGGTCTTACATCTCATATCATAATCCATACATTCATCCAGTGTTTCAAGCACACTTGCACATATGTTGCCATCATTGTTTTCATTCTCTTTCCACTTGATTCCCTGATATCGGCTCCCCATTTCTTCTCCCTCCCTCCCCCACCTGCCCTCTGTCAGAAACCCTCGACAAGATATAGATTATTTTCATGTCTTACATCACCAAATAGTTCTTTAAGCATGACAGGAACATTAAGAAACTCACAACTCAAGTTAGCCTTATAAACAATACTGCAAGAAAGTAGGGTTAAGAAGAAATGAGAGAATCAGAGAAGGAAGATGCAGATAATCCATTAGATTTTAAGAGTCTGTTAAAAGTCTAATCAATTAGGAAATCTGCTTAATTAAATTATCAATGAAAATAGCAAACCTTATACAAATGTGTCCAGGAAATATTAGAACATTGTTGAATATTAATGATTTCAGAGCATATAACAAAGATAAAATGAAAATCTACATGCTTGAAAGTTTTATTTAACAATAAAAGTGTGAACTATTGGAACAATATGCTATATAATCTTTCCCAATTCCCTTATATTTTCACAATTAAGTTACCCTTCACTAGTTTGATTTTTTTGATAGGAAAATAACTTCAAACCAAATGCACAGAAAGGAGCTATCGTGGATTAAATTGTGTTCCCTCAGAATATATGTCAATTTGGCTATGCCATAGATCCCAATATTGTGTGATCATCCTGCAGTTTGTGATGATGTAATTCTCTCTCATTCTAACGATCCGGGTGTGGTGTATGTTGAGGGCATGATTCTATTACTCCTAAGGTTACATTATCTTTTGTTAACTTGTGCAGAGGTGGAGGTTAGCCTGTCAAGCAAGCCATAGCCAATGAGGCCTCCGTGTGGGCATGGCTATCTCCTGAGGATTCTGAGAACTCCTGTCTTCCTCCCTGGAGGCAAGAGAAACTTCTCTGTTTCATCTTCCTCCGACAAGACACATGGAGCTATGATAGAGTCCGGGAGCCAGACGAGTCACGTGGAGATCCCTGCCAGTGCTGAGAGGCTTCTGCTACCACTGTCTTCACAAGACATCCCACCCACTGGTCTGTGATCTTTCTGCTTGCATGCAGCAACATCACATGTGCTGCGCAGACTGGTAACAGACATATGGCCTACTATCAGATTTATGGACTTGGTATCAGCTAGGTCTTCCCCTTCTTTCCCCACCGTCCCTCCTTCATGAACCCATAATAATTTATAAATTATTTTTCATGTCTTATACAGACCTTCACCCACTTCTCTGTTGCTCTTTCCTCTGGGAGGGAATATTTGTAGATCGCTGTGATCAGTTTCCCCTTTCTTCCCTCCCCCCCCCCCACCTTCCCCTAATCCTCCTGGAATCTCTATTCTCACTATTGGTCCCTAGGGATTTATCTGTCCTGAATTCCCTGTGTTTTCCAGCTCTTATCTGTAGCCGTTTACATGCTCTAGTCAAGCCAGATTTGTAAGGTAAAATTATTGTCATGATAACTGAGCGTTGGAGGTGGAGGGAGGAAGGAAGCATTAAAGAACTAGAGGAGAGTTGTCAATTTTATCTGTGCTATACTCCACCCTGGTTGACTCATCTCTTCCTAGTGACCCTTTTATAAGGGAATGTCCAATTGTCTACAGATCAAGTTGCAATTGTCTACAGGTCAAGTTCTTGGTCCCAGCAACTAAAGACCTGATTAGATGCTAATCTCTCACTTCAACTGCTAGAGCTCTTAGGACTTGACTTTAGCTTGTAATAAGCCAGTTGCCAACAAGTCAGTTCTGACGACTGGTAACCCCACCCTACCTCCAACGACCCCCTCCCTCGTGTCAGAACTGTGATTCTACAGGGTTTTCAATGGCTGGTTTTTCTAAAGGAGAGAGCCAGGCCTGACTGGACTCAAACGCCCAACCATGTGGTTTAGCAGCTGATTGTATTAACTGTTGGCATTCCCCTGCTTTAGCCTAGAGAGCATTTTTGTTGTTCGTTTTTCGTTTTCTCCTCTCATCACTTTCAAACACCAGTGGGTATGGGAAATTGCATGGAAAGATGAAATCAAAACATCATAGGTTAGGTATTTTAAATTTAGAAGGTTGATTACTATACTAGAAGGGTGAGCTCAGTCCCAGACCTGAAGGGTGACTACAGGCTATAGTCTCAAAGAACTTCCCCACCAACTTTTTGAAGCAATCCCACCTGTAGCCTATTTCTGTCTGCAGCACACGTTCTCTAAGTCCAGCTTGTTACCTAATTAAAGCTTTGGCCTCAGCTGAGCCTTTATTTGTTATGTGAGTCTTCTCCTAATGCCTAGAAATCCGGGATTTCAAAACAACCTGCACGTCATAACTCCGTTTTTATCAGCTCTTTTAGATGGGCACAATTTCCAACTGACGATTTGCTTCATAAAGATAAGGGTCACCCTGCTCTGTTCAAGGCTGAACCACAGTGTCTTGGACAGAGAGATCCACAAACATTTGCTGTGACCAGAGAATGACGTCTTCCTAGACCACAAACCATCATGTGATCTTCTTCTCACATCTTCAAATCCCACCCTTACTCCCTAAGGCCTTCACAGAAGTGTGTCTTCCCATTTTGCCAGCTGTGCTCTTTGAACCACATCCTCCCTGCCAAGAAACCCCTCCCTTTCTTCCAAATGCGTCCTTCTCCATGGACTGCTCCATTTACTATCCGACTGGTGGGGACCCATGACACTCTAACAACTGCCTTTGTGTTGACTGCTAAGGACCTCCGAGTGATGGAACCAGTCCTTCTTTTAGGCTTCAGCTGACTTTCTGCATTGCCACAAGCATCTGGCTATTCACCATCTTTGTAAATTCTATTTTTTAATGAGGCAAGAAGGTAGCCACTCCACTTTTATTATCTCTTTCTTTTTCCGATCGCTCTTCTCAACTACCCTTCTCCTGGGCGACATTCCACCTTGAGGAGCTCTCGTCCAACACCATCTCATTTCCAAAGTGTCCACCACAGAACCACATGGGAAACTTCTCAAACTACCCTTCACCACCTCCAAAATCCACATGGAAGAATAACCTAGTGAGGGCTGAGCCCCAGTGGCATAAGTGGTTGAGTGCAAGACTGCGGTCTATGGACTTGGCAGTTCAAATTCAGCAGCGGCCCTCCAGGAGCAAGGCTATGTAGCTCCCACGACTACCAGAGGGCAGTGATGCCCCCCCCCCAAAAAAAAGAATAACCTATTGAATTACTTCAGCTAGTTGACATGCATATGATGTTTTACTCAGGGGTGCTAGGGATGAAATTGGTAAATACCATTTACCTATGCATATGCTAAAGCCCTGACCTAAGAAGCAAGGCAGGCACGCAGGTTTCTTTGTGTTTGCTTACGAATCTGGAGCAAATGCTACATAGGGTTCTTCATAGTGAAAAACATGGGAACCATCAATGCACATTAGTAAAACTATTCACTACATATTAATAAACAAAAATAAATTTGTGCTTGCCTTGTTTGGTCCTCTAAATTTGAAAACAGGCTTTAATTTCAGAGGAAGGTGCTCCAGGGTTGGGAGAGAGACAGATGCCTGCCATGCCTACAAGCAGAACCTCTGACATTGTGGGGACCCGTGCACTTGTTCACTACTGAAGAAGATGTAGCACAAGGAACCTGGGTGAACCTTGCTTACTGGGCTATCCGACATTGCCACAGACATTCACATCTCTCCTCCTGGACTACAGGCTGCTTTTCTTGTTTACTCACAAGCTCATCCAGGATACTCCACAGGCAGAAAGGCCAACTATCTTCAACACATGGGCATTTGGGGATTAGCCATCTGGTTGACTCCGGTAGACTATGAGCCTCATTTTAATGCTTCTCCTTTCTTTTTAGCCCAACTGACGCTTCACATGCTCTCAAGCCAGCCCTGATGCCATCACCACTCCACACAACCTCTGGATGCCGCTGGCACTCCCCTCTCACCGGTCCTCCTACTAAGATGTCCAGTCCACAGGCTGTATAAGGTCGGAGAGCTCATCCATCCCAGCTGCCACCACACACCTCACCCAAGAGATGCAGTTCCAGCCATCACAAACACATAAACGTCTGACCAATATGGCTGGTGAACGACGTGGGAAGTATGCAAATGGCCCTTGTCAGGAAAATGGTTCCCCACCCCCTTGCTAGAGGAGGGCTCCAAGACAAGGCACTACATCTCTCTGTGTGTCCAAATTTCTGGTGGCTGCTGCTCTTCACAGGGCAAGAATGTTAGTATGAGACACAGGCCAATGAGGAGGGGACAGAGAGAAGAGATGGTTGATACTGCGTCTACATTGATGAAAACCCATGAGAGGAGTCCTGTAGAGCACAGCACACATGTGCGTGTGCATGTGTGTGTGTGTGTGAGAGAGAGAGAGAGAGAGAGAGAGAGAGAGAGAGAGAACAGCACAACAAATAAAAAGGTCTTTGAGAACAAACATCAGAATACAGCAACAAAAAAAGAAGACAACCAGGATCATCTAGCAGGGAATAAGAGGGTGATGGATGGAGACAGGAAATCTTCTGAATTGGCCCAAGGAGAACCATAGACAGTGGGTCAGAGCACCCAAGGCAGGCATCGACTGGCCCACTCTCTTGCACAGTAGTGCACACCACCACACCTTGACCACAAGTCATATCACCTCCAGCCAGACACAAAACCCCAGGCCAACACAGCAAAACTTTTTGCTAGCTCATTCCCCAAATGACTCATAAGAATTTACACCAAAGTGACCTGGTCAGTTTCCACCTCCACCCAAAGAACAAAACTGTGGATCCATGAAAAAGGACAACAGGCAGTGAAAGTCCCACTCCCAAGGCATGTATGCCTTTCCTCCAACACAAGGGACTTCAAACACTCATGGGGGAAGCTCCATCACCTTTTAACTCATGAGCCCCTCAAACAATGTCTCACCTCCATCAGGGGTTCCCTTCCTGGTTGTTGGATGAACTTGAGTCTGTTCATCACCTCTGGATACAGGAAAACATCAATTATTCAGGTGCCAGTTTCTAGTAAGACTGTATTCATGAAAGCAGAAAGCCCAGTCTTTCTCCCCAGGAAAAACCTTCATTTAGAAGGATACTCTATTCATCCTTTTGCAATTATACACAAGGGTGGATACATGGTTCCTGCCCCTACTGGGTAGAGCAAAAACCCATGACTTCCTAGGGTCGTGGTAGGAATGTCAACAGACCACTTTCTTCAGTACTAAGAAGTACACTCTCAGAAACCCACACAGGCAATTCTACCCTCTCTTAATGGGTCTCTATGATTTGGAATCGACTCCATGGCAGTAAGGTTCACTGACTCAAGACTATCCCTCTGCTTTTGGCTAGAATTTGGGGGGAAAATGTTGCAAGTGATCCTTAAAACCATGAGCTTTCAGCTCTATGGCCCTCATTAGAGATGAAGATCCCAAATAACCAATAAAACGCTGAGCAATATCAGTACACATATCAGACATGAAACAGTCTACACTGTCCACAAGTGTGAGGTGGGTCTGCTGGGAGAGAAGGGGGCAAAGAGGCCGAGAAGGAGGCCAAGTGGGAGGGAGAAAGGAAGAGAGGGAAGAAAAGACAAAAGTGACTGAAAATATGAAACAAATGGTAGAAGGGCATCCAGGGATACATATGACAAAATCAGGTCTTGGAATCAAACACAGATAGAAATATCACTGAAATCTGTCAATCAGGTGGGTAGCTTCATGAGGGTTTTTTTTTCTAGAAGAGGTTTGAAGAATTAGAATATGAAGATTTAGAACACAAAAAATAAGTACTTTCATACAACCTATAGATTTGTGCATGAGAAATTTTGCTTCAAGATAATAATAATCCAAGCTAACATGTGAATCATTTCTAGAATGTTGATAAGCACACCAGGGAAAAAGACTAAGGGTGAGTAACAGAGTGTGGAGCTCCAGATGGAGTGACAGGGATAAACCTTGAGACCAGGGAGTGGCACCCTATCTGACTCAATCAGCGGACACTCCTGGAGGTCAATGGACAGACCTTGAATTATTTACAGGTTTTTATATTGTTATTTTTTTACATATATATATATATATATATATATATATATATGACATTGGGGGGGTTGTTTTTGTTGTTGTTGTTGTTGTTATCATTGCTTTATTTTCTTTGGTTACTTCATTTGAGGAAGTCTTTTTTTAATACATATTGTTACCTTTGCAGGTCTATCTAAATAAGATAGGCTGGATGAACAGGCTGAAGGTGATGGTTCCAGGGTGGGGGGCCATGGGAGCAAGGGAGGAGGGGGAAAGGAGATGGTGTTGACCAGCCCAGGGATAAGGGTATATCAATTTATCCAAAATTAGAGACAAGGTGGATAAGAGAAATCCAATAGGGAATGATCAAGTGTAATGTAACAGAGATAAAATCCTGAAACCCAAATGGAAGCTGAGCATGATAGTGGGACATGAGGAAAGTAAAAGGAAATAGAGGAAAGAATTAGGGGTTAAAGGGCACTTATAGAGGTTTAAATACAGGCATGTACATAGGTGCACATATTTATGTGACAATGGGGGAAATAGATGAACGAACATATACATATAGGCTTAGTAGAACAGGTGATGGACATTGGACCTCCACTCAAGTACTTCTTCACTGCAAGAGCACTTTGTTCTATTAAACTGGCATTCCATGATGCTCACCTTCCCGACATGATCACTGAAGAAAAAATATGTGCATAAGCAAAGGTGGTGAAGAAAGCTGATGGTGCCAGCTATCAAAAGATGTAGCATTTGGGGTCTTAAAGGTTTGAATAAACAAGCAGCCATCCAGCTCAGAAGCAACAAAGCCCACCTGGAAGAAGCACACCAGCCTGTGTGACCACGAGGTGTTGAAGGGATCTGGGGTAAGGCATCAAAGAACTAAAATTATATCATTATAAAAAGGGGGGAGTGGGCTGAGCCCCGGTGGCATAAGTGGTTTAGTGCCAGGCTGTGGCCTGCAGACTTGGCAGTTCAAATCCAGAAGCAGCGCTGGGTAGCTCCCATGACCACCAGAGGGCAGTGATGCCCCCCCAAAAAAAGGGGGGGTACAGACTGGTGACCCAAAGTCCATCAATAAGTGAAGTTACATCATCTTACAGAGGGGTTGCAGGGAGGAGATAAGCCAGTTAAAGTACAGTGTAGTAACAACAAATATGCATCTTTCCTCTAGTTCTCAAATGCTTCCTCCCATCCACTATCATGCTCCCGGTTCTACCAGACAAGTCATGTACACTGGAATCGGATACATGGGAAATTTAGGATAGATGTTCCCTCAGTACTAATGATAGGAGTGGTTATACTGGGAGGGTGGAGAGATGGTGGAGTAGAAAAGGGGAACCAATTTCAGGGATCTACATATAACCTCCTCTCTGGGATAAGGCCAACAGGGAAGTGAGTGTTGGGACACATCGGACAGTGTACTATATATAAAAAAGCAATAGCAATTTATAATTATTAAAGATTCATGGGGGGAGAGGGAAAGAGAAATATGGGAAGCTGGAACTGGGGGCCTAGGTGGAGGGAGGAAGTTTTGAGAGTGATAATGGCAACAAGTGTGCAAATGAGGCCTGCATACAATTGATATATGTACGGATCGTGAGGGGAGGTATATAAGTACCAAATAAAATGATTCATTAAGAAAAGGGGGGAGGGGGAAGGAGGAGTTTATACCAAGGGCTCAAGTGGAAAATGTTTGGAAATGAATGTGGCAACATGTGTGCAAATGTGCTTGATACAGATGATGTACTGAATGTTATAACAGCTGTAAGAGCCCCCAATAAAATTATTTTTTTAAAAAGCCATGTTGATAATTGACAACTCAGAAGCTCATTAGTTTTAATTAAAAATGTGAGCTAGTCGGCATAAGAACATTTTTGTAAATATTTTCCTTGTGAATTAGGTGAAGGTAAGAAAGTGTTTTGACCATGTTTTACAGTCCTGTGGTTATCTGGAAGAAGGGCAGTTGTGCAATGCCCCACTGCATGATAAGATAAGTTTTGACAAGAAAAAATCTGATAACCTCTAGTTACTTACACTCAGGAATTTGGCCTGACATTTACCCCAAAACAAACAGAGCAAGCTAGCTATTTGAGGAAAACTGACAGTATTCATTTACAACAATGAAAGTAATTAAGACTTTTGTATGAAATTTTTAATTTTGGAAAAGAGCTTCCCAATAATTAAAGATGCCAATAAGAAAATAAGGCGCTTTTTTGGGGGGGGAAGGGGGGTACATAGTACTAGGCTTGGAGAGATGATTCAGTTAAATAAGTTAGCAATGTTAACAAGTTTTAGCTTTCATTGCTCTTCCAGGTTTTAATGATTATTGTTAAAATTATAACACACGAAATCCCTCAAGAGCTGGGAGGTCTAAACCAGTTCAAGTAAATTGCCTGTAATTGCCAGATCTTTTATGATATCATGACCACACGGTATCTGCTCTCTGACAAACAATAAGCATTCAAATAACCAATTACTCTGTTTCATATCAACTGTATGTTCAGAATCTTTAGATACTCTGAAGGCACCAACAAAAGAAAGAGAACAGGGGACTTAGCAAGGAAGAGCTGTAATTCTAGTTTCCTTACATTGTTTCGAGTCACAGAGCTTTAATTCCCTTCTCAAAATCCCAAGAAAGTTGTTTTTTCTGTGTAAAGAAACTTTTTCTTCAGTATTTCTCAAAGCTAAAAGATGCCTGAAAGAAGTAACGTCTGTCAAAAGATGCCAATCTTTAAAGAACCACATGAGAAAGGGGGGATATGGGATAGAACAAGAAGTTACATTTATAGGACTTCTAAAATGACAGTGGATTTTAAGAGACTTTCTTGCTCCATCTCTTCGCCTAACTGTCCTAATTCCACAGAGAGCTCATTGTCATTTCTACTATTGGCCTTGGGAGTTATTAGCCTAAAGAAAACGCTGCATTAATGGAAAATAATGTTAAAATATTCATATGCCTTTAAACTTTAACCTCAAAGTTCTATTTAGGGATACATCAAGGTTTCAACCATTCATTTCTTCTCAAGCATTCGAGCTGAGCTTCGACATTTGTGTACTTCTACTTCAATAGAAAGGTCTAGTCATATTTTTTTAATAAATTGGGTTTCTTGAGAGTAAAGTTGTTTCTAGGTTTCCTTTCTATCCCATCTCAATTAAGTAAAATAATTTATTCTTATATAAGACAATTTCCTGACCATAATTCCATCTCAAATTGTGCAGGTGCTTCCACTCAGCAAGGGCTGTTATATTTTTAACTGAGTCAGGTGTGACAGTGGCAAGTGGCTCAAAAGTCTTACAAAATGATAGGAGTCTTTAACAGTCAATTGGCAGTGGGGGTGATGGGAGATGCTGATTCTTACTGAGTCATATAACACCAAATAAACCAAAAAAAGGAATAACTCAGAAGTTTTGGAACTAGAATGCAGTTTAATACCCAGACAATGCTTCGATTTTTTTCATGTATTAGAATAATGTCATCATGAGCTCCAAGAGGGGGCATGCGACTATTTCATAAAGAAACCACTTCCAAAAATTATTTTTTGGGGCCGACGGGCCAAAGATTACAAGGGGACGGTGAAATGTTCAAACCACGAATTCTTACATAATTGGTATTCTGTTATTTCATCTTCAATGTCATCCTAACAGGTAGCAGAAGCAGCCTGGAGCATTCTTTTATCAAGGCGTCTCCTCTGAAAAATCTCCTCACGTGGTACAAATGCTTATTGACCCCGTTCTAAAAAAGTGACCCAAAACACGCGAACACACACTGGAACTCCGACTCGAGGCCTGCTGATGTCAATCCCATTCTCACAACCACTTTTGTAGCTCGGGATGTTTTAAGAAAGATGACTGTTAAGCACTGGCCCAAAGACACGATATGAAATGAATCGCGCCGTCTTGGATACACGAAAGGACAGCCAGGGCCCCTACCGCGAACCACCTCATTTGGCAATGCCCATTTAATTAACGCAACCTCTGAGCTATTTACCTATCTTATCATAACAAAACTCCCATAGCACAACCGTGCCCGCGGAGCAGCTTCTCTGCCACGTTTAAAGCCACATTAAAAAAAAAAAATCCCTGATGGACAACCCCTGTGCACCCGATCCCAGAAGTACCCCGGTGCGTTGGGGGGGGGGGGGGGGGGGGGGGGGGGGGGGGGGGGGGGGGGGGGGGGACGGGAGGGGGGGCAGTGGAAGGTGAGGGTGTGTCTCCTTGCTTACCGATGCCGGGGGCCACATAGATGAAGTACAGACCAGACGAGGAGAGGGAGAAGAAGAAGATGAAGGCGAGGAGGGAGCGATTGGAAACCCGCATCATCCGCCTGAGCACAGACATCTTCCCCAGCCGGGCCGGCGGCTCGGGCTGCCGTCTCAGGCCGCTGTCGGGACGCGGTCCGCGCGCTAAACTTCCATGGAGGCGCTGAGCACCCCGGGTCTGCAGCCGAGTCCGCGGGCAGAGGCGCGGGCCCGAGGGGGAAGGAGGAAGAAGGGGTAGCGGGTGGAATGAATGGGACGCTGCGGAGTCGTGGGAGGGGAGGGGAGAGGAGGCGGGCGGGGGCCGAAGGGCCGGCACCGGGGTGGGACCGGGCCAGCCGGCCGCAGGGCCGGGTTCGGGAGGGGAGCGCAGGCCGAGGCGGGGCGCCGGCGCGCGTCCGCGGGCCCGACGGCGGCGGGAGGGGCGCTGCAGGTGGGGAGCGGCGCGGGCTGCGGACCGGGCCGGCTAGCTGCAGCGCGTGCGCCGCGCCGGGACCCCGAGCTCCGAGTCCGGGCCGGCGGAGGTCCGCAGGCCGCCCCCGGATCCGCCTCCTCGGGGCGTCTCGTGCCTGCGCGGGGCTAGCGGGGGCGCCCGGGGCGCAGCCGGCGCGCGCGCGGCGCGGGGGCCCGCGGGGACCCTGGGGGGCAAGGAGCCGGGCGCTCGCCGGTGCCGAGCCTCCTCCTCCTCATGCCGCGCCAGGCCCCGGCGCCCCGCTACGGCCGCGGGAGCCGAGCGCAGGCGAGCGCGGCGTCCCGGCCGCCGACCAGTGCGCTCCGGCTCCGGCTCCCGCTGCGGCCGTCAGCTGCCCCCCGGGCCGCCTGGGCGACCCAGGCAGCCGCATTACCGCCTCCGGGCCGGGGAGAGGCGCCCCCGCCGCCGGCGCCGCTCCCGCAGGCCCCGGGACACCGGCGGCCCCCGCGATGCCCGGCGGGAGAGACCAGGAGGCCGGGCGCCTGCGGAGCCGCCCCGGGCCGGCGAAGGGCGCGGGCCTAGAAGGGAGGGGAGCGGCCGAAGACCTCCGGGGACTGGCCGGCGCACCCGGACCCCCGCGGCTCCGCGCGCGCTCCCAGCTCGGCGGGTGGCACCGCGATCAGACTGGAGGAAATCGGAGGGCTCCCGAAGCCCCCCTCCCTCTTCTCCTCCCCCGAAACATCGCGCTTCTTGATTGGCCGCCGGCAAATTCGGCGAGCAAGCCGTCATCCCATCCTCACGCCGGGCACCTGGACCTCCGTCCCCCGTGATCGCCGCCTGCGTCACCGCCGCCCTGGTAGCCTGGGGACCCCAGCTCTCGATGTGCCGGGAGGACAGGGCGACGTGTCCAAGCCTCCGATACATTCTGCCCTCGAATCGATAATAAAGGATGGTGTACCCTCTCCCCAAAATACCTCAGCACAGAGTATTTTCTTCGGGGATTCATTCATCCCTCCGCCTTTCTTTCCTAAAGAGACCTGCTGTCAGTGTGTGCTATGGATATAAGCCCGTCCCTCCGTATCAGACTCACCTTCACCCCTCAAGGTGAGCTCTGGGATAGCCCTACTGTGTTGTTAGGGACCACCGGGTCAGATCCAACCCATAGCGCCCCTCTGTCCAACACGCGGAAATGCCTCCATCCGCACAAGTGTGCCTATACCTGAGCCCATTGTTGCAGTCAGTCACTGTGTCCATCTCGTCGAGGGCCTTCCTCATTTTCTCTGGGGAAGAGGGGCAGTGAAGAAGAGGAAGATCCTCAAGGAGGTGGAGCCCACTGCACCAGTGGGCTCTGGCATGGGAACAATTGTGCGGATTGTGCGGGAACAGGCACTGTTTCCTTCTGTTGTGTGCATGGTCCCTAGGGTTGGAGCCATCCTCAGGGCCTGTGAAGCTGCTTCCCCATGCATCGTGCCCTTCTCTAGGGACCGGTCTGTCCTAACAGCATGTCCAAAGTAAATAGACCAGGGCTCCCCATGCTCGCCTTTAAATAAGCATTGTGTCCATCCTTCTTCCAAGGTAAACTGATGTGTCCTTTTGGTCCTCCACGCAGAATGCTTTCAGTATTCTTTGCCAGCATTATAATCCAAATGCACGGATTCTTCTTTAGTCCCGTTTATTCAATATCCAACTTCACATGCATATGAAGGGGTTGAAAGGACCATGGTTTGGGCACACCTTAGTCCTCAACGTAACATCCTGGCTTTTGAACACTCTAAAGAGTTCTTGTGCAGCAGATTTACCCAGTAAAATGTGTCATTTGATCTCTTCACGCGACTTTCATAAGCATTGATTGTGGAGCTGTGTTAGTCCAGGTAGGCTAAAGAAACAAATTCATAAACACGCATATGTCTATAAGGAAGAGGTTTATATACAAGAGAAATGGAACACTGAGAAAGCATCCCAACCCATTCTAGTCCAAGTCCATAAGCCCAGTATTAGATCATATGTTTGATAACAATCCATTAATTCTCTTCAGACTCACAAAGCATATGCAATGATGCCAGGACAATCACAGGCAAGTGGGTACAGATTCTAGTGTATCCAGTGATGGTAGACACATCTCAGCGCTGGCAAGGGTCTTCTCATGGCTCCTCCAGATTCCAGGGCTCAGGGTCTATCAGCATGTTGCCATGCGTCTTGTCAGCTGCAATGTCTCCCAGGGAGTCAGCCTTGTGCCTTGTCAGTAGAGTGTCTCCAAGAGACTGAGTGATAAGTCTCTCACCTCCAAGGGGGAAATACGGGCAGATTTCCCAGAATTCTCAGGAGAAAGCCATGCCCACATAGAGGTCTCATTAGCTATCTCAAGATTGACAGGCTAGACTTCACCTCTCCAGTCCCAATCTTGCAATTTACACCAGATAGTGACTGCCACAGGACCCAATTAAGACAAAGTCCTTGACACCTCAATCTTTTCTCCATCATGATGTCACCTGCTTGCCCAGCTGTGGGAATTTTTCTTTAGTTGTTATCCATGCTGAAGCCTACAATCTTTGATCTTCATTGGCAAGTATGTCAAATGCTTCTTTCAGGAAACAAGGTTGTGCCATCTGCATATTGCAGGCCAATAACTTTCTCCAATATGGTTGCTGCATCCGTCAATGTAGTCCAGCTTCTCTGATGATTAGCTCAGCATACAGATTGAATAAGTGTGGTGTGAGAATACCATCATGAGCCACACCTTCCTGATTTTAAACCACGCAGTATTATTCCCTTGTTCAGTTCACACAACAGCCTCTGGATTCGTGTAAAGATTCTGTGTGGTCACAATGAAGTATTCTGGAATTCCCATTCTTCTTTAGGCTAGTTATCATCTGTCCTGATCCATATAATCTAATACTTTCCAATAGTCAATAAAATACAAGCACCTTTCTGATATTGTCTTATTTCAGTCAAGATCCATCTGACATTAGCAATCCATCAATTAGCAATCGATATCCCTTGTTTCAAGTGTTCTTCTGAATCAAGCCTGACCCTTTAGCAGTCTCCTGTCCATGAACTGCTGCAGCCATTGTTGGATGATCTTCAGTAAAGTTTTACTTGCATGTGATACAATGATATCGTTCTATAATGTACACATTCTGTTAGGTCACTTTTTTTGGAGTGGATCCAAATATGGATCTCTTCCAGTCATTTGGTCAACTAGTTGCCTTCAAATTTCCTGGTACAGGCGATTAAGTGAATTCAGTGCTTCATCAGCTTGTTGAACCATTTCTGTTGATATTCCATCTATTCCTGGAGCCTTGCTTTTGGCTAATGTTTCAGTGCAGCTTGGAACTCTTCCTTCAGTACCATCGATTCTTGATCACATGCTTCCTCTTGAAAGGGTAGGATATTGACTTGTTCTTTGTAGTACAGCGATTCTGTGTATTCTTTCCATCCTCATTGGATGCTGCCTGCATTGTTCAATATTTTGCCCAGAGATTCTTTCAGTGTTTCAACTCAAGGCTTGAAATTCTTCGTCAGTTCTTTCAGGGTAAGATAGACTGGGTGTGTCCTTTGATTTTCTAACTGTAGGCCACATTATATTATGCTTTACTGTGTTTTCTCCAGGAGCAAATCTGGGGCTCTCTGGGTATTCACTTTAATCTTTTATTCCTTTCTTGTCTTTTTAATGACCTTTTACTTTCTTCACTCAGCTCATTGGGTCTTCTGTCATTACTGTTCAATGCAGCAAATTGGTTCTTGAGACGATCTCGAAATTCAAGTGTCATACACTCAAGGTTGTTCATATTTTGATTCTTAAGAACCTGATTTAATTTTCTTCCGTTTCAGCCTGCACTTACCTATGAGCAATTAATAGCCTGTTCCACATTAAGTCCCTGGCCTGATTTTAGCTATTGATATTGAGCTTTTCCATCATTTTTACCCACAGATATCGTCAATTTTCTGATGTTCCATCTGGCAAAGTCCATGTGTATAGTTGCCTTTTTTTTTTTTTTTTTGAAAAGGGAGACCAACTGTGAACCAGCCACTGATCTGACAATCTCTAGCTTCATTACCTTCACCGAGACTACATTTTCCACCCCTGTCCTCTAGGGTGACTAGGAGTCAATACCACAGTTTGTTTTGTTTTGGGCTGTTTTTTCTTTGTTCCCAATTTTTGCATTGCAATTGTCAATATACATCAATGCATCTTGGGCACATGTTTGATTCATTTCTGACTGATGGGATTTGTTAAAATCTTCCATTCCTTCATCACTAGCTCTCCGGGTTGGTGCATAAATTTAGATAGTTATATTGATTGAATTTCATTGAAGTGTGATAGATATACTCCTTTAAAAGAAACAACACTGTTCTTCAAGACTAATCTTGAAATGCCCCCTTTGGCAGCAAATGCAAAACCATTCCTCTTGATTGTGCCATTTACAGCTTAGTAAATTATATTGTTTTCTGATTCAAAATGGCCAATACCAGTCCATTTTAGTTTCTCAGAGCCTAGGAAACTGAGCTTTATGCGTTCCATTTCATTTTTGATTGCTTCTAATTTTCTGATTCATGTTTATTCATTAATGCTTCCAACTGTTTCATTTCCTTGTGAGGTATGCCCCATCAGCAAATGAAGATCCTGAAAGTTTTACTGCAACCAGGCTTTCCTCCCTTCCCCAAACCAGGAGCTGAGAAAGCAGCTCCCCCTCAGTCACATGGCCAGTGCATTTCAACCCCAGGTGCCCATCCTCAAGAACTGTCCCTGACAAGAGTCTGCATCCATCGATTGAGCCTTAGGTATCTGATAAGGTCTCGGTGCTCTGGGTACGGTTTTCAGCAGCGATCTCCTCCAAAGTGGTCTGTTGGTTCCTTTTTCATTGTCTGTTCTTGGTCTGGAAGTTCCACTGAAACCTGTTCACTTTGGGTGACCCGGTTGGCATTTGAAATACCAGTGACATAGCTTCCAGCATCACAGCAACACATGAGCCACCAAATGGTGACATTATGACAGGCAAGCAGGGCTTAAAAAAACTGTGTGCAGCCCGAACCACCTTCAATAATCCCTAGAATTTAACCCACCTCCCTGGTAGTGGATGTCCCATTGTGATCCTCCACTTTTCTTACATACCCAGGGCGTTTATTTTTCAGGAAGTGGCTGTATGCACTTCTGCAGCATTGCTGGGAATATTTGTATTTTCATATTTAGTGTTACTAAATAATTGTTTGATAAGAAGCCAATTTGGTCCAATTTGATATCTCACCAAGAATACCCATTCTTCATCCCAAAGAAGTGCTATGTAATGTGAAGTCTCAAATTTAGCAGTCCACTGGGGCCTTTTAGTACCTGTGAGACTCAAATCTTCTAGAAGGGTGTTTGTCTGTTTAATTGTTTGGGTTTTAACCTGACACTGTGAATTCAATGCCACCTTATAAGGTGTTTAAATGAGACAACAATGTAAAACATCCAGCATCCTATTGAAACTGGTCACAGGATGGAACCACCCAACTCAAATTAGTTCAGTTTTGTTTTGTTTTTTAATACTTTGTCTTTTGAAATATTTTACAAATTGCTCAGCTTCTCTAAAAAGTTTAATATTTAATGTGAAAGGTAATGGTGTTGTTTTCTGATGTTCCTTTAGATAAAACCCTGGAAATGCAAACTGGAGCAGTATATTAAATAAAAGATAAATTTCACTTCACAAGAAAGGATCATCCCTGAGTGGCCAGAAAATGAGAATTGTAGTAATCTTTTGTCACTGAACTCATAATTTTCTCATCTCTCTTGATTTGTAGCAGTTCAATGGGTCATTTACAAAATTGTCGCCACCATACCATTAGTCTAGAGTCAGTCCTATTTCTGAAACTTTGCTGGTGACAATTCTTGCCAGAAAGTTCTGTTTTTGAAAGAAAGATGACTATAAAACTAAATAGAGGAATAGCCACATTTAGGAACTGATGAGTCGATCTTAATTCCAAAAAACAAAACTGCTATGGAGTACAATCATGACCCTGTCAGAAAGAGTAGAACTGCCGCCCTCACCCGCTTGCAGAATTCTGAGATTGTTTACCAGAGTGGAAAGGACGGATTAGTACATCTACATGTTTAGGTAATTATGTACCTTCTTTGGACGTTGGTAACTATCGGTTCAAAAGTTCACTTCAACTCTCACAGATCATATTATCAAAAGAACTAGGCTCCTAGGATGAATGACTCATCAAAGGAAATGAAACAATCCATGAACAGATGAGAGGTGGCATACTGTGAAAGCCACAATTGTATCAATTGTTACAGCAATAGTGTACACCCCAAAAAATGTCATTTTAATTTGGATACAGAATAACTTTTAATAAAGAACATTTAGAGGCCATTTTCTATCCCCTTATCAAGTATTCATCATTCAAATTATAGGAATTCTTTTTTAAATTAATTTATTTTTGTAGAGGAGATTATTTTTCCTTGTATCTTCTTTTAATAACTAAGGCAGGCACACCAGGGGAGAAGAAGTTTTTGAGTTTACATCAATACATGTTAAAGTGGGGAATAGAATTCAGATGAGTTTGATTAAAGATTTCAAGATTAAAGGCTTGTGTCTGGGAAGAACACTGTTGAAAACTGAATTCCTGCCATAAACTAAAACCTCCAAGTTCCTAGTCACAGGAAGGCCTTGCAATGCCATAACAAAACCAGCACGCCCTGCCACCCAGGGTACTCCAGCTCAGAGCCCCCGATAGGACTGGAGAGTCTGTGAATCTGGGTGGGAGCAGACAGCCTCAACTTTCTCCTAAGGAGTGGCAGGTGGATTAGAACTTCAGAGTTAGTGGTTAGCGGTCCAATGCTTACCTGACAGTACCACCCAGGCTCCATAACAAAATAGGTGAAACTAGAACTTGGAGTACATCAGATCCATCTCAGAGAAAGAAAGACACAAGAAAACTTTTCAGGCTGAAAATTATGGAAAATACCAAAATACCATGACTATTAAGGAATCATTCAGAAATATAGACTCTGAGACCTTAAGGCGAATTATTAAGAGAGCGTCACGGGCATGAGGCAGGTTGAGAATCACTGCCCTGGAGCAATTCTACTCTGTAATACCCATAGAGGGAGTTCCCAGGAGTTGGTCTCTACTTGACTGCACAGCTAAGAACAGCGTAGTTCTAATGCAAGTCCCTGGGTGGAACACATGGTTCAAGTCCTCTGCTGCCAACTCAAAGATCAGATGTTTGAGTTCTTCAGATGCTGTCTCTAAGTCTTTCTGCTGAGAAAGGCATAGAGATCTACTTCTGATTGGAAACAGCTATTGCAAAACCCACAGAGGCTCGTTTTACTTCGACACACCTTGGGTCACCACAAGTAAGAATAGACACAAGGACAACTGGTTTATGATTCCAAGGAAAAGCATTTTAAGTCCTATCATTGAACAAGTTCTGAATCCTTTCATGTTTCTAACCATCTTTAGATGACCTTAAAATGTCAGAAAGCTTCTAATAACTTCCTGATAGTATTCTATTCTCTGCTTTCTCAAATTTCCTTAAAGGCATAAAAGTTGCCAGAAAATTGAGGTTCTAATGTCATCCGAGTTCTTGTTTAAGGCCTGGTCGTCAGTCTGTGTTCCTCTGTAGTAGCTAGAGCACAATGATAGAATAACTCTAGAAGTAACTGTGTATCAAAGTCCTTTACCAGATTTCAAAAAATAAAAGTCAGAGGCTACAACAGAGCCAAGAGCAAACACTGTAGTGTACATTGGTTGTGTTTGTGGTATTGTGGCCAATAATACTTAGTGGCTGAACATATCATAGCCCTCAGAAAATATATTAAGATTAATAAGGTATATTTTATATGGCTATAAAATATTGTTATACATATAGCATATTTTCTTAACTATCACAAAGACAAATCAGAAATGGAAAATAGAATGCTCTACATTGTATTACAAAACTTCTCAAGATTTGATAGCTTTTCTCTACACAGAAATTAACTATGAGATCTATAAGAATTAGCAACAGCAGCAACAGAATATGTCATTCCTATGAATAAACTGAAAAAGACATGTGCAGGCCCAACATAAATGGGAAACATCGACATTAACAGAAAATGGAGATGATGGAGATAAAAACTGAAAATAATTTGAAATTCAACATAGACATTCTTCTAAATGTCACCATAAATGCTGGATTGTAATCAAACTACAGAATTACAAATCACTTTCCCTGGGAGGTTTTAAAGATACCTATTTTTATTAGAAAGCAAATGTTTTTAGAATAATGAGGGCAGCAAATGTACAAATGTGCTGGACACAATGAATGGATGTATGGATTGTCATAAATGATTTGCATGCAGACTAGAGGTACAACAAAGTGATTTTTTTAATTTTAAAAAAGATACCCCCTTTGTCTTTTTTACAAATTATTTAAAACCAGACTGTTTTAAGGTAAACTACCTGTCCATGAGCTTACTTCCAAGACAGGGGACAATGTCATAACTGTGCTACAATGTCTATTATATGCCATCAGTGTGCCCATATTACTCACCTGATCATTAAACATGAAAGCTACACTTAGGATTGGGTGAAAAATAAATGAAGTCTGTTGCTTCAAGGCATAATATGGGAGGTAATCAAGAAGCATTTCCAGATTCAGGTGCTAGAGTCAGAGATGGCGGGTCAGAGCTGCAAATCATTCTGGCCTTCCCGTTGGCAAACATCACTGCTTGCACGAAGCATAAGTTGTCTTTGCTTACCTCGAGTAGAAGTATGTCCTCAGCAAAACTGGACATCTTTAATCCCACCCATCTCTTCAGGATAATTGGTAGTGAACCATCGCTTGGCAGCTCCCCAAGCGCTGCAATCAGTTGAAAGAGGCGGTGTACCAAGGAGAGGACATGCAGTGAGTTCCATGAGGATCTTTTGAGAGATACGATCTTGACCATTGTTCAGGATGAAAAACACCTTGAGAACTTTTGTTCACATGAGTATGTGCAGTCACAAACAAATCCTGCTGAGTTTTAACAGCTTCAGACTCTAGTCTGGATGCAAATGGCCTTACTGTTTCGGAATGTTTTAGGGGACAGTGAATTTCAAAGAAAGGTTATAAAAAAATGGAAACACAAGCATCATTGTCGAACAGGAGGATGAATATAATGTCACTGGGTTGAATATGTCAACAAAGTTGAAAAGGCCAATGTTTTATTTAAGTGTAGATATGTATACCACAATTTGATCCCCCCCCCCTCATTTTGCTGTCTGGTAAACACTAGTTAACCTAAAGATCACAATAAATGTGTCACTGCAAAATATCAAGTGTCACTCTGAAGCCGAGAGTGTAGAATAACTGGAAGGTTTTACCCATTTGTATTTCACCCGCTAATCGCCCCCAGGCATGGTGTATCATTCAACTGTTCAGGACTGAAGAAATGGTGTGAAGGGTCACATCTGGCCTCCTTTTGTCACAGGTGCGTTAGTGTGGGCAAACCGGAAGAACAAATCCACAGAAACTCATTGTATATGAGATTTATATAAAGAATAAGTGCACATTAAGAAAGCACCTCAATCCTGTGCTGTCCAAGCCTGTAAGTCCAACATCAGCCCATCTGTCTGACACAGGTCCACAAAGTCCTCCTCAACCTCACAACACACACACAATGACGCCGGCTGCAGGAGGGAAGTCAAATCATTGATGTGTAAGCAACTCCACTGGCAGAGGTCTCCATGCAGCTGCTCCAGCACCCAGAGCTGCATCAGAGTAGGTCCACATGGCTTCTCCTCAGGGAGGTCTTAAAGGAAGGGAGCTTTGCCAGTTGAAGTAGGGAACGGACTAAGGCAGCTGCCCCCTGGTGCGACCATCAGCAAGAGACCCCAGAACTAGAAAGGTGAGGTTCACCAAGCTATTTATCTCTCCACAATTCAGTTAATTCCACATGTGTTTATCGACCAGGTTGGCACAATAAACCTTACTCTAACCTTACCTATCTCAATAGGGGAGGAAGAGACTCCCTTTCCATACTAGCCTTGAGGGAGAAACACGGGACTTTCTGCTCCCATGAAGAATGGCAGTCTTGGGGACTCCCCTGGCAGGTCTATCCTCCGCTATCAGGCTGCTATGAGCGGCATCCACTCAAGGGCGGTGAGAAAGCAAGACTAGGGAAGGTAACAGGTTAACAGGGAAGATAAGGAAGTTTACGGGAAGTGGCCAGGGTCAGAAAACATTGCCTTTGATCCTCAACAGGGCCTCTTCTCTGCGGGCAGCTAAACCTGTCTTGGGCCCTCAGCCTCTCAGCCACGGCGTCTTTGCTTTGTTCCTTGGTTTATGACAGGGATCGACAACCTATGACCTGCGAGTCACCTGGTGACCCACTGCGGAAATTTTAGAGACCCGCTAAACAATTCTTGATTACGACAATCGGGTAGATAATCTTGCCAACGAAATAAAGTGGGTACTTTCGATTTATGGCAATTGACAGCGGTAGATGATCGCTGTACTGTGGTGCTTTCGATTTGGTGAAATAGGCATTGGCAGCCCACTGTTGGTGGCTGTCTTCTTCGAGTCGAGCCGAACAAATGAAAAGCAATCTGAGTAGTTTGACTTGAACGAGGTCGATCTCGTTGGACTTGTCAGAACTTGAAAGTGCTGACATAAATGACGTTGCAAGCCTTGCAATCGTTGCTCGTTTTGGAGCTATTGATTCTCCAGGAATTCATGAAGTGTTGTGTGTACTTTCAGCAATGTTAGGTACTACGAAAGGTATCAACATTTTAAAGAAAGTTCAAGAATTCCTTAAATTTGAAAATGGAAATGTTTTTGATTTGAAGAAAAAATTGTTTTCTGTCACAACTGATGGGACTCCAGCAATGTGAGAGTCTGGCTTTGCAAACCTATTGCAGAAGGAACTTGAAAGACCACTACTATGTAATTCAATTTATATGCAAGAGCCCCCTTATAACAGTTAAATTAAGTGAGAAGTGTGGTGATTAAAATTACTAATACAATTATAGCTAGTTCTGTCTTGAATCACGGAAAATCTAAGACATTTTTAGAAGAAATTGAATGTGAATATAATGATTTATTAATACATACTGAAGTTTGCTGGTTAAGTAGAGGAAAGGTTCTAAATGCTTTGTGGAATGCATTGATGCAATAGTATTTACGAGTGAAATCGGTGAAAGTTTCCCTCGGCTCAAAGATAAGAATTGACTTCTTAAATTAAAATTTTTAGCAGATATTGCTAATCATTTCAGTGATTTAAATTTGTACTTACAGGGCAAGGAACAAACAATTCTCAAACTTTATGAAGAATGGAAAAGTTTTTGTTGTAAGATAGTTCAATTCCAGGATGACTTAGTGAAACAAACATTTAAATGTTTTCCTTTAGTAAAAACTCATAAGGAAATTGCAAATGAAGAAGTAGATATGCTTAAAACTTACCTAGATGCCATTCAAACCAAATTTGAAACCAGATTTCAGAATTTTAAAGTCCATGGTCCTATGTTCAGTTTTATAATGAAGCCTGAGGGCAATGTGTTGGACCAGCAGTATTCCAATTTCTTTGAAACTGAAAATCTGGATATGGAGTTAATTGACTTAAAAACTCAGCAATATGGACAGACAAATTCAAGGCTTTAAGAAGACAACTTGATGTCGCTCATGAAAATCACTTAAGCATGATATCTACATGTTGGGAATCACTTCCAAGTTTTCTTCGATAAAGAAAGTTGGTTTCGCTTTACTATCAGCTTTTAGGTCCAACTACTCATGTGAACAGGTATTTTCCCAAATGACATTTATTCTCAATTCATTGTAAAGCAGGTTAGCTAACAAACATTCAGAATCATGTGTTCTTTTAAAAACAACAAATTATCGCCCAAATATCTCAGACCTTATAGGGACAATGAAACAGCGTCAAGGAAGTCATTAAAATGATTAAATGTAAATTAAATAGGGATTCATTTTACTTACATGGTGTTTACTTTTCTGCTAACATTTTATGATTTCTTTCAAGCTATAAATATATATATTTGATGATAATAAATTTGTAATTCTATATTTAATGTGTTTTGTGTTATCTCATCTGTATAATGTTTTTACTTTCTGTATTCCAAGATAATGTGTAATCTAAAACAGAAGTGATGTGACCCATCAGCAAAAAATTTTGTGAAAAACAATAGAAAAATGAACCACTTGAATAAAACGTTGCCAACCACTGATCTAAGTCTGCTGCTCCTCTGCCTCTCAGGTTCATGGTCTGGGATCTCACCACAACATCTGCTGCCACCTCCACTTCAGCTCCCACATGCACTCCAGTGGGTGCTGCTGTAGCTTGAGGTCTCAGAATATCTCCTACTTCTGAGGTGCTTCATTCTTACAGTCAGAGGAATGGCAAAAACTGACAGATTCCTGAGTTAAAATCTTCTACACCTGTTTGTGCATAGACCCACCTCATCGTTTTGTGAGAATTGTAGATAAATGGGTATTGAGAGAATGTACTCTGCCACATGCTAGGATAATGTTAGCAATATAAATTGTATAAACAAAACCCACAAGATTGCCACAGACTCAACTTATGCTTATGGTAAAGTGACCGGATTTTAAGTGGGACACCATTGACCGGGGAGAGGGAGGGGTGTTCCTGATTAAAAATTTGGTCTATATAGAGCAACAAAAATTTTCATAAAATGCAAAAATAATACTGTAATATATTTATTTTAATTTTAAAATGTCATGGTATGTTGCTAAATTATTAAAAAAGTGGTAGAGTTGGTCACCTTAGCTTATGGTGACTCAGCCTAGGACTTCTTTGCAGAAGCAGCCAGCCTCATCTTTCTTTCCAGAGGTGGTTGATGGGAACCTTGCAGTTAGTAGACTGAAGTCTAACCCACAGCACCACGAGAGCTTCTTATAAATTATATAAATAAGAACCTCTGTCATCAAACCCATTTTGACCTTTAGCATCCCGATGTAGGGTTTATGAGGCTGCTGCCCATTTGTATGAAAGTAGAGGACCTGCTCTCTCTCTCTCTCTCTCTCTCTCTCTCTCTCTCTCTCTCTCTCCTGAGGAGCTGGCATTGATTTTGCTGTTAGAAGTCCAACACTTACCTGACCCACAGGACTCTTTTATATACATATTTTTGTTTCTTTGGGTGTGTTAGGGCGAACTAGAGAAACAAATGCATAGACACGCATATGGATATAAGGGAAAGGTTTATATACAACAGAAGTGGAACATCGAGAAAGCATCCCAGCCCAGTCCAGTTCCATAAGTCCGATATTAGCCCATATGTCTGATACCAGTCTATAAAGTCTCCTTCCAACTCACAGTCACAGGTCAGTGCAGAGTCCCGGCTCTGGCAGGGATCCCCTCATGGGTCCTCGTTTCCAGGGCTCAGGGCCCACCAGCAGTATCTATCTTAGCACTAACAGGGGTCTCTCTGTGGCTTTTCCAGCTTCAGAGGTCTGGTTCCATCAGGTAAGCCCATGAGGCTTCTCCTCTGGCACTTCCAGTTTCTCAGATGCTGCCATCTTGTCTTGCCAGGAGTTCGTCTCTCCGAGACTCAGTCTAGTCTCCCTTTTTCAATTGGGAAATACCCAGAAGTCTCAGAGAAAGCCCTGCCTACAGAGGTCTCATTGACTATCTCCAGATTGACAGGCTAGACTCTACCTCTAGACATCCAATCATGAAATTGACATCAAGAACATGACTGCCACATTGGGGTTTTTTTTCCCTTTTTAAAAAGTCATTTTATTGGGAGCTCATGCAACTCTCATCACAATCTATACACCCATCCATTGTATGCAAAGCACATTTGTACATTTGTGGCCATCAGCATTCTCAAAACATTTTCTTTCTACTTAGCCCTTGGTATTAGCTCCTCTTATTTCTCCTCCCTCCTTGCTCCTCCCTCCCCCCTCTTTTATATATTACAGGACCAATAAAACACATTTCATGTTAAGCATTCTTGATCAAGTTTGTCAGCCTTGGATATTAAATGACTCTAAAATCTCCATGCAAGCCATTGTTAAGAACCATGCTTATGCTAGGGAGAGGGAAGATCAATGCTTTGAAACCATGATGGATAAAGATTACTTTTTTTAACAATGTGGTCAAGGCATGTTTGCTATCTTAAAGAAACTTTCAGAGAAATATTTCTCCTTTGCCCAGAATCAGGGGGCTAAAATGACCAAAGAATCACATAAGTGGCAGGAGGAGAGAGCGTTATTCATTTGGGCTGACAACAAAGTAAAACAGCTCCGTCTCATCTCCACCCCCAAAGTTTTGGGAAACAACCAGAAGAGCAGCTTGAGGGATGCTGAAAAATGGGAAAAGCATAAAACCCTTGACCATGCTCCTTGAAGAAAGCCTGGAAACTGTGCTTACACTGAC